>CAEFZY010031322.1:0-31395 GCA_903066815.1 Brachyrhaphis roseni
TCTATCTATCTATCTATCTATCTATCTATAGATAGATAGATAGATAGATAGATAGATAGATAGATAGATAGATAGATAGATAGATAGATAGATAGAGTTTACTGAAACTTGATGTCTACCTTGTCACCATAAATATTCAGTCAGAGCTCCTACCTATGAATTTCTTAACTCATTCAAACGGCACATAACTTTATACACATTGTTTCTCAATATGGCATGAAAATTTAGGTGATTAACAACATGCTTACTGGTTCATTTTAAACCCTGTCCAGGTCAAATATGTTAATATCGCGTCTGTGTCGCACGAAGTACAAATAATGTTGCCTTTAGTCGAAAGGGGAACACGGCTACGCATGCGTAAAAATGCGCAAACGGCGTAAAGCGAGTGTACGTAAAATGGGTGGGAACTATCTTGGTGAGAAACACTAACTCTTTGTGACCTAAACATCTCTTGTTGAATGCCGTTTCAGCTCCGAGAGTACAACAATAAACACGCGTCAGTTCCGCTATTATTTTTTAATGGAAATAACTCAAGAGGAGCTGCCCATACCGCTTTCTCAAAGCGACTAGAACTATTGCCTAATCGGAACAAAGGCGTCAAAAATTAATGGCTGTGGCTAATAAACTCACCAGCGGATCCACCGGCTACAATCTGATGGGAGGCTTCGCGGAGCAGGCTCCTTGGCTTGTTGGTTGTCATTTCTTTTGCTCTTGAGTGAGGTCTCAACTCTGGGAACGTGGAGGAAAGCTGTTAAGAACCGTGCATTTAACCCGTCAGAAGTGAAGCAGTTGAGCTATAGCTGTGCCTCAGTGTTACAAACCTGCCGTCTCCAGTTGCTACGAGGTTATTCAATGTGTACCTCGCTGCTCAAAGTCTATGTTCCTCAGCACGCGCTGGACTGCAACGGTGAGATCTGTCCGCGTGCCACCGGCTAGCTCCGCTAAGCTAACATGGAAACAGTTCCTACCGCTTACCTACGCTTTAAACATGCCCTCTTATGTCCTTTTTAAAGTGTTTTGTATACATATTCATATCACAAACTCCATTTTACAGTCTGTACTATAAAAGTTTAACACACACAATGAATTCAATTTATTTTAATTACGTTAAATTACTGTTAGAAGTATTATTAGTAATATCTTGAAATATCTTTGTTAGCTTGTAATTTGAAACTCCGGTACCCGTGAACCAAAATAAACCCAATTATGCATTTTAATATGTAAACAGTCTGCTGATTTACTTCTTATTAGCCCTGGTGTGAGACCCTTAATAACAAAAGGTAAACCATCACGTTCCAAATATTTGTTGCTGTTAACAGGTTGCCTATTTTGATTGTGTGAAATTATCAACAAATATCCAGATTCAAAAGGTTGTTTAAGATAAGTTAGTATGTTCAGGTGTTAGATTAAAATATCAGGGGTGGATTGTGCTTTTGTGCACTTAGTACAAACAGAAAGAAACTTACATTTTTTGTTTTTATGTTTCTTATTTTGGTTAAAATAAGACAATATGAGAAGTGGATATCTATAAAATCATATAATAAAAAAGAACTATATGAAAGATAAAAAGCTGCTGGTTTACTGTTTGTTTTTCCCTGAGATTTATGGTCCTCTGTTAGAACCCAGGATTTTTTTTTTTGCCTAATAGGTTTTCTATACCAGCCTTTCTCATTACTTCTGCAGCACAAATAATGACGGAGCCAGTAAAATGCAATAAGGGTTTACTGTAAAAATATGAAAAAGCCATCTGTTACTCTGCATATTTTCTAATAAATAAAAAAGTGATTTAAACGCTTGTAAAGCAAGTGGTCTAGGCTGCATTTTAGGCCCAAAGAATGGAGGAATTTTTCTTCTTTGTTGGTGAGAGATGAATGCTCGCAATAATTCAGCAGTGAGCCTTATAATGAGTTTTTCCCTTTATAAGCGAGCAACTCAGGAACAACAAGGGCTTCAGACAAGCTATAAAAATCTGGCATTTACAGCTCAAATTTGGCAAGAAAATGCCATTACTACGTTGACCTTCTTGGACAAGAAAAAGCCGAACAGCTTCCCGATGCATAACTAGCACACAGGGTGATTATTCGGTTAATGGATTGAAAGAATGAGAAAGATTTGTTTATAAAACTTATTTTTTTTCTCTCCCTCAAGAATTATCGCTGCATGAAGTTTCCTGAATTTTTGTGTTAACTGCTTAGGCAAGGGAAATGGCTTTGTTTTTGTTTTGTATAGAAAACAGAGACATTTTTACTAAAAATCTTTTGTGATAAAACACAAGTTTATGGCTTTTAATTGTTTAATATCTGAAAAATTACTCAGGAATAATTGAAGCAAGGACATATTGCAACAGAGTTTAAAACATATTATTGAACAATATTTTCAAATTTAAAGTATCAGCGTGACACCTCGGGTAAATGTTTCGTCTCCGCTGCATACAAAGCCAGAGATTTCTCTCTTGGACGGACATTTTGGATCAATTTAGAGAACAATTTTTATAGGTCATACGATTTTTATTTAAAGTGGTGGCATTTCAAATAGTCAACGCTGCCTTAGAGCCACAGGATCACAGATCATCTGCTGTGCTTAATAGGCACTAGGGGCCAAATCAAAACAGAAAACTCAATTTTGGTATCGTCCAGCACTGAAAAACTAACAATCTCTCAAAATAATGAATTCTTAACAGATTGTTAGATGAAATGACCGGTTACTTTCTTCGTAAAGTAATTTCTTAACAGGAGACAAAACTGCTTCTTTCTTCACATTTTTCCGCAAATGTTTATTTTACATCAGAAGAAGATAAACACAGTTTGTTTTTTTTAAACAGAGGCGCCAATAAATGTGACTGGCACCACAGAGGAATATTTAGTGGTACAAAAAGTAGCCAAGCTCAATAAGTGGCAAGTTTATTTTTGAACAACATACATGAAATATTTGTTCAACGTTTAAAGGTCATACCATTTAGTTTATTACCTCACATGTGCACGGGCAACGTAAACAACCATTAAAAAAAAAAAATCAATCAAAGAAAACAGACGCTGCAATTAATTTACCAGAGCAAACCTTGGTCTTCTAATGAAAACATTGCAATTATGGAAAACCTTTCACAAGTCTCAAATTGTTACAGAGCAAATAAATTAGTAATAAAAACACAAGTGAAACAGTGGTTTATCCAAAGCAGTTCAAGTCTTTCAAATGTTTGATAGCTCTTTGTACAAACTGTCAGTAAAACAGTGAGTGGTCTTAGTGTTGGTCACTGCAGCACAGGAAAACGTCACAAGTCTCATGTTTTGCTCCATATGCACCGTAGATGGCTAACTACTCTGTTCCATGTTTCACTATTTTCCCTTGTGAACCTTTCATTATCAGCCCATCTAATTCTGCAAGGCCTACATCTGGCTATATTGAGAAGCTTATATATATCCTCAAAGAACAACAAAATAAATCTATTTAACCTTAGTCTCTTAAGAGTTAAAAATCTATAAATCTATTAAAAAGGCAGTTTTCACTTATTTTGTTGATTTGGCAGTCATATTGATTACCTTTATCTACAATGACCTTCCTATACTCTTGAGTACAAATATGCAACAATTATAATGTATTTCAGACAAATGATTACAGTACCTTGTAAAAGTATTCACATCCCCTTTAACTTTGTCAGATTCTATCATGCTATAGCCGTAACCCTTCCATGTATTTTGTTGGGATTTTAGGTGATAAACCAACACAAAGCGGTGCATAATAATGGAAGGCAATTAATAGATGACTTTAAAAAATATTTTCAAAATAAACATCTAAAAAGTGTGATTTGCATTGACTGGTAATCTGATACCCCACAATAAAATCCAGAGCCTTCAGAGGTCAGTTTTTATTGTGGAATCCAATCTTTGATTAAGTCATTGTTTTGTCTCATGTCTTTCCACCCGAGTCTTGAGTGAAGCCTCAAGTCAAGTCCAGAATCTAGTCCAACTCCTAAACTTTTCCTTTAAAGTTTTTTGACATTTGACCAAATATGTCATTTTATCACCGGGTAGTAATAAAACATTTCTGCATTGTTAAAATATTTTTGCCAGAACTATCAGCGAGAGGAAATAAACTTTTTACACTAAACAAAACTAATTAAAAGAAACAGTAAATTGAGAAAATAAGTTCTGATCCATAATAAAATAACATTTCTTCTGCTTGATAACCAATAGGAAAAAAAAAAAAAAAGTGTTTTAGAAATATTACATGAGTTACAGCAAATGATTTAAATACCAAATTGAAGTATTTTTAGTTAAATTTGTTGCGTCCTAGTTGCTTTTATTAGACATTATTCTGGCAGCCATACACCAGCTTGGTTCAGGCCAACAGCTCAGAGGACAATACATTACTTTGTGTAGCTCATAAAATCCCAATAAAATACATCATAGTTAATAATTGTCACATGAGAAAATGTGGAAAGTTTCAAGGGGCAGTAATACTGTATTAATAACTATACTACCACATCCCACTTGGCCTATATGTTCAAGCAGTACCCTAAATAAAACGAAAAGTTGTTTGTCACATCCATGGTGAATAACTGCTGAAGCAGACAGAAAACTGAACTGTTTGTGACCGACAGTCCCTCCAGTTTTCAAAATAAATAAAACAAGTGAAAACAAGAAAAGCAGAGAGTAGTACTCTCCTGTAGAAATAAATTGTGCAACAGCACTCTTCCTGCTACTTTTAATTTCAGTCTCGATGTTAAAAAAGAAACAATAAAAACTCCGTTCTGTAAGGATAAAAACTCAGGATGTGGCGCGGCCCAGCGTCTTCTGACAGTAACTGTGGTCATGGAGCCTCTCTGCTGCTGCTTACAGTAGGGTCGGGCCCTTGGTGGTGTAGTTCATGGCAGGGAAGTGCCGGCTGTCCACATCCCAGTGGCCGAGGGGCTGGTGGGAAGCCGACGGGACGGTGGGGTTCCAGTGGTTGATGTAGCTAGCCATGAGCAGAGTCAGCTCCAGTATCTGAGATGGGAGAAAAGGCGAGACAGATCATAGCAGACCTAATTGCTTTAACATTGTGACATGAACGCATTTCATTTGAGTCCGGGGAGGTGGCATGTCACGTTTGCTCCGAGACCATAAAAACTTGAGAAACCCAAATGATCTTCCATCAAGAATGAAGTTACCCCCATTAGCCTCGTCTGGAGGGGTAACATGACCCCGTCTTCAAGCTCCACAGACCTTCATGCACAAAAACAGAAGGAAATCTGGTCTCTTCATTAACAAAAAGGAGTAGTGTGAAGCCTGTTTTTCTTCCATAAACCTTTGCCTGTTTTAAAAAGTTTTTACCTTAAAAGATCTATTCTACAAACCCATATTTTCACATTTTGTCACCTCCTTAAATTACCTTTTTTAGCCACCTCAGCATAATTTCTGCCTTCTAAACATTACATACTCTTTTACTCAAGAACTGAGTAGAGTCCTACTTGCATGTAAAAGAAGAACCAATATCTCTTAAAAAAAAAAAAAAAAAAAAAAAAGAACAGCAAGAACTTGACATGGCTCATCATTGTACATGAACTGAATAAAATCATATGTGCGTATAAAAGACGACTCAATATATCTTTAAAAAGTACAGTGAGAACTTGGCGCAGTCCATCATTATGTCACAGGGGTGAAAATTAGGACACACCACTTTTCAAATGCAGGGTCAAAATGATCAACCCATAAGCCATGATGGCAGGTTTGCAATTTGAAGAGAAAAAAAAGTTTAGATTCTGCGCCATGCTTGAGTCAGAGAGAGAACTACTAAAGGTCTGTGATTTTCTCTATGCAGAAAATGCAGAAGGAATCGTGTAAATGCACACTTTAAATAAAATCCTATTTAAAAAAAAACAAAACATCTCATATTGTAGAATGGCGTTTTAACCTACACACAAGTTTTAATCCTAGTGTCTGTCCTCCTTTTTTCTTATGATCTGCCTGATCAATAACACAGCATAATGCTGTAACATGAATTCTAATGTTAAAATGCATAGTCATTGGGTTGTAAAGTGCAAAAACAACTCTGTTTAAAAGTTTTGGTCTACACTTGCTTTGCTAAAACTGCAAAAAAAAAAAACATGAGTCTAATCAAAGAGTCATATCAAAACAGAGAGGAGGGAACGATAGCGTTAGCCTGCCATTTCTGCAAAGTCCTCTCTAAGACAGGATCCTTATCAGAAGCAAAACACAGAGGGAAAAAAAAAAGATTCTCTCTGCTTAATTAATCATGCTATCTTGATGACAGCAAAATCATGCTATCATCAAGATAATCAGAGTCATAGCAAAACAAAGTGGAAGGGAGCTAGCATGTATATATATTAAGAGAGAAATTTGTTCTCTTTCTCAGAGCAGGAACAAAATTCCTTGTGGCTCAGACACTCCATACAAGAACTTGAGTGCAGAACTCATTTCCAGTGAGAGGAACAGCACAGGTTGGTGTGGTTCGGTACGCTATTTTGTGGTTAGGCGTATTTAGGAGAGCGTTTCCACCGCCAGTTGGACTCTCACTGGGTAAGCGGGGTTAAACCCAAACACGCAACCATAGCGCGATACCACTGTGATGACAAACAGACGCTTTTCTAAAGTGTTTCATGTGACGCCTGTAGCTCTATCTGAATTGTCACACAATATTCGACAGACACCAGTGAAGAAAGAAATTCTGCGAAGTGTCAAAAACAAACTGGAAGCATCACCCAAACCAGGAAGTCATTTTGTTCTTGCAGGCAAGACAATTTTCATTGTTCTTGAGGAGCACATGTTGCCATGCTAGCCTCTCACTTTCACAGCAGAAGTGAATGTGTGTTTACTGAAAACTTTTTGTAGCCTTAGCATAAATTATAAGGCTTTGTAGGACTTATTTGAGGCTCTCCAGAGATCCTAGAGATGCAATACATGAATACATAAAATGTGGGGTTTAGAAAAACTAAATCTACTCTGATACACACAGCAGACTTACCTTTGGCTTAGTCATTGCAAAAACCTGCTTTTCTACATTCTTCTTTCCAACGCCAGACTCCCTCTGCTGGCTGGTAACCACCATAAAATCATCACAACACCCACCAAAGGTGATCACCGAATGGTAGGGGTACATGAACAAGGTGTGCTGAAATACATTGGAAAAAAACAAACAAAAAAAACACAAACACATAGTCAGTGGGAAACAGAAAAAGAAAAAAAAAAAATCAGTAAAACAGAAGCCAAGAGCATGTTCTGGTTTCACACAAAGCAGAGCCTGTAGTTCGTTTAGGAAGCTCCTTCGACTTTTGCTTTTCTGTGGCCCAAATAGAGGAAAACAGAGAATGACATGGTTTTCACTACGTTTCTTTCTCCGCTCTTCTGAACTGACGAGCCACGCTCCGAGCCAAACCGAGGACTGAAACGGATAGACGCGGGCTGCAGAAAATTAGAGCTTGCGCTAACATTGCCTACATGTTGGGAACTGCCATCTGCCAGGATCAAGAACATCAAATCTAAAGCAGACCAGTTTATTTTCCTTTGGAGTTTTGCTTCTTGACACACAGCTGTGTCTCCAGGGTCAAGACAGCTCTGCAGCTGTAGCAGAGCCAGCTGTATGGCATAAATTTACCAACCAACTTCAGTTTCCGAGCTTTGGAGTGAAACAGCCTGACATGTAACCTTGGAGATACTTTCTAGAGGAGAAATTGTGTTTATATCGTTTCGGTTTTTCCGAGCCTCGAGCTCACCATTGTGCCGTCTAGGACACAGAGTCCGTCCTCACTGACTGCCAGCCACACCTGGCTCTGGTCAACCGGAGAAGGAGGAACAGGCTGCGGACAAAGGAAGACATGTCATCCTCCTGAACATCTCAGAATTTAAAAAACAAACAAACAAAAAAAAACAAGCCAATAGAATGTCTCCCCCAAAAAGCCAATAGAAAGAAGTGAGAATTAAAACTTATACCTTTGCACTGAAGAGTTTGGCACCAAACAGAGGCCATTTCCGCGCTACGGTCAAATATATTCTCACACATTCGGCCGCACTGCACCCACGAAGCATCGACCACTTGGAGGCCAGACGCTCGGTAAGATCTCTGAAGGGGAGAAAAGCAACAGAGACCCCCTAATGAATCGGATCTGCTTTTGTTTCATTGCGCCACAAACTAAATAAAGGATTCCAGAAAAGCTGATTGTGCACTGACATCGTTTCTTTAAGGAGAGTGATGTTTGGTTCACCTTAGCTGCTCTGTGGTGCATTCCTGTTTGTAGCGTTTGGGATAGAAGCGCTCCAAGGCCTGCAGAAGAATCAGCTGAGATTTGGACTGAGGAGAGCCGGCAGGAGCGGAAACGCCCGACCGCTCAAAATCACCATGTTCAACCTGAGGGGAAAATCATTTTGATATTTTCAACAAAAGAAGTTGAAAATATTCTTATCAATTATTTCCAAAATTACTCAAATGTTGTCAAGCTGCTGGTTATAAGACAGAACATTTTCCCGACATGGTAGGTTCTTCTAATACAATGTATTAAATCACGAGGACCAAAAATAGTGTTGGTATTTCTTAAAAAGTTTTAAATGGTGATAGTGCCAATGACTGAACATTCAGGGTCAGGATCAGGTTTACTCAAATCCCAAAGGGAAATTAATGATGCAGCAGGAACAGGGAGTTGATAAGAAGACAAATGGAGCTGAAGAAATTGAAAAATGTAGGAGAAAAGCTGGAGGAGGGTGCAAGACAGCAGGACATTGACTTGAAGCAAAAAGCGAGAGCTACAAAGGAACGGTTTAGATTACAGTAAATTCACTTAGAAAATTCACAAGAACTGAAAACACTCAAACTCAAAAGACTTGCGGCTGTGATCGCTGTCATCTACAATGTACTGCCAAATAAAAACTGAGATTAAAAGCACACCACACTTTTTAAAGATTTTTACAAATTAAAATCCATAAACTATGCATGTTTTACCTTTCACGTCACAATTACGCACTCCTTTTTGTTGGTCAAGCTCGTGAAATCCCAATTTAACAGACTAAAGCTCGTAATTGTAACAAGACAAGAATGAAACAGTTCAAGGGTTACCAATAACCTCGACTCCAACATTGAATTATCGTTTTCCAGACCTGTGCAATGAGTGCGGCCACCTCCAGAGCCAGCTCTTTGTTCACAGGGAAGAGGCCTTGCTGAACTTCGTCGTTCACCTGGTAGACCAGCAGGAGGCGCTCTTGCTCCGTCTCTCCTTTGACCTGAGATCTGAAACACAGCCTGGGCACGCAGGAGGGAAACATTATGATGAAACGTGTTTTCCTAGAACGACTCCTCATGTCAATCTGCCAAATTTCATCTCCAAACTCTTAAAAAGGCTTTCCGTGGCCTTGTCCAGACATCTACGCCTTCTAAAAATAATACTCGCACTAAAGATGTGGTAACGTGCAGACAGAGACATCTTGTTTTCAAAGAAAAAGCTCTTCAGTCGGCTGTAAAACTACATGAAAAGGGGAATTCCCTGGTTGGGAGGCATATTTTCATAGAGAGCTCCATAGTGATGAAATGTTTGAATTTGAAGAAAAGCGTAATGTGGACAGAAAGTTCAGTTTAAACTTCTGAGCCCAGAGAGTCTAGACCAATGGTCTTCTAGCTAAAAATCCCCAAAGATAAAAAAAAAAAAAAAAAAAAAAGTTGACCTGTTTTTGTATGTTAGCCGAACAATCCGCGTCCCTTCATTTTTCCCAGGGTGCAGCTCTTTCAGAGTCTGCTCCCACTTGGAAATGACATCACAGATCTGGAGAAAAGGGAAAAACAGCCAGCTGTCACAACGGACGTCGTTCCATTTCTCCTTATTTAATTTCAGCCAGCAGGTGGCAGTAGCAACTCTAGGTGGGACAAAGATCCGGACACATAACTGGACACATCAGAATGATTATAGATTTATTACATATTGTACATATTAATTTTTCAGTTACTGCATGTAAAAATATTGACCAACATGTATTGCATTGCGGCAGTTTTCTCAATATTGTTACTCCAAATTATACACAGCCTAGATATCCGAAATCCACTTCCTCCAAGTCCTTGTTGAAGTTTAAGTAAATCTGACCAAACATTTGACACCCACCAACAACTAGAAGTCCTACCTTTGCTGACGGCTGCAGGCAGTGCTCCAGGTCTTTGCCAGACGGATCATCGGTGAAAAGGGCAAACCCTGTCAGCTGCGGCTTCCTCATGCCGATCCGCTGGTTCAGTGTGCTTAGGAACTCGTCCACCGTGGTCGAGCCGTCAAACCCTACGACCTGGGCAAACAATCAGAGCTCCTGTCAGACAAGATCTTCTTCTTTCAGTTTTACTCCAAAAGTGAGTGACAGCAGTGATGATCATGCAGTCAATAAGGGAAGGGGGAATATATTTCTTTTAAAGTTCCTTAAAACGTTCTTCCCCAAAAGTTTCCTAAAGTTAGAAGCCAAGTTGATTTTATTTGTTATATTATATTATAACCCAACATGATTATATTTAGAGGAGTTCTCAATCAGGAGTAGCAGCAGACTTGGAGTCTACATGTGCCTCATACCATCAAATCAAAAATTAGTCTCTGATTTATAAGGGGGTGTAGTCAATAGGATCATCAGTTGTGTTTCCATTGACCTTGTAATTGGACAATGTATTTCAAAAATAAATTTGCTTAATGAAAACATGGCAATTTTGAAAAAAAAAAAACCAAAAAAAAAAACCTTGTGTTTAGGTTAAAAGTTTTGGGATGAGGTGGGCTTTTTTGGGCCGTATCAAAATTGGTTTATTTTCCAAAACTGCAATGGAAACACTTTTTTTTGCATCACACAAGTCACATGATCAACAACCGGATGTTGCCAGAAAACTACGTGGAAGACGACTGGAAGTAGTTGGAGGACAATAGAGCAGCATGTTTCTAAACGACTTATCACGTGAAAAAGCATATTCACATGTGAGTTTCTTATTTAATTGAAATGCTTCAATTGCATAATTGTGGGTTTTTTTTACATTAGCAGAATATTGACATAAGTTTTGCGCACGTTTGTAATGGAAACGCAGCTACTGTTTGGATGCTATGAGAGCTGGACCGTGACTCTGAAAGTCCTTTTAATAGCGAATTGGTACCTGATATGTGTTGTTCATGAAATGTACTGGGATGCTGAAAGGCAGCGAATGATGGTAAGGGTTCCTCAGCAGGATGGACACAATCTCCATCCGGGAAGGTTTCGCTTCCCGTTCTCCATTCTGTAGCGTTCTCTCCAAAGATCTCTGACAGTATACGGCATACTTCCCCACCTCAGTCCTTTGTGGTGAGAGAACAGAAACAATAATGTAGGAAAGAACTCAAAAGGAGGTGCCCAAAAGGCTGGATTCTGTGTCTTTGTAGTATACTGCAAAGTGACGGGATCAGCTCCCACCTGGGGTCAGCGTTGTGCTGAAGATACTGCCTGAGGTACCAGAGGAAATGCTGCTGTGGGAGGAACAGTGCCACACACAACGACAACAGCTGCCAACACTACAGAAAGCAGAAAAAAGGTAACCTTTTTTACCGCTTCATTGGCTAAATTACAAAATAGCGATTTGTTCCTCCTGGGTTTTTTCTTTTTCTTTTCTGAATCATGTGCATCCGACTGACCTGGGTTAGGGAGTAGTTGTGCGGCGTCCGGCGATTGGTCTGCTTGATCAGCTGGCAGTACATCTCGTTCTGCAGCTCTGGGTGGGTCAGACACACTTGCAGAGCATTCTGGGCCAGCGATGTGTGGTAATCAACGGAAGGGGACTCGACCAGAACATTGATAAAAAGCTGACAGGACTGCAGAGATGGAACACAGAGTGACGAAAAGACACATAAGTCATCTTGGATGCAACCCATGTACATAAATCATAGCGGGACTATTTTCTGCTTAAGCACTTCTAAAGTTATTTATGGGTTTTGGATATGCCTGTGACGATAATATAATAAATTGTGCCGGATGATAAATTGTCCCAGTAATTATTGCGATAAATGAAACGATAGCTACTTGAAACCATTTTCAAGTAGCTATTATATTGATAGTGGCGTAATAATGCAAAGACAAATAAACTTTCTGTAAATAACGCTTGACTCTGGAACTGGAAGATATTTAAATAGCCAAAATAAAACACAACAAACAAAAACGATAAATAAAATAGAAAAAAAATTACAAAAACTAAATAGATAGATCATATTATGATAGCTATGGAAGAATATCAATCATCAGAATAGAAATTACTAACCTCACTTTAATTTATCATGCAATTAATTAATTTCTTACTGTGACTGGCTTAGTATTATAATGAATAAATTCACGGCACACTTTTCAGACATTTACTCGTAAACAAAATAAAAACAATGTCAGTGCTTTATCTAGAAACTTTTAAATGAGGAAAAGGTCTTAGGAGGGTAGCAACGCTGGATCTCTGTGCAATATGTTAAAATTCTACTGTATGCAAAAAGAAATGACAAAAAGTCCACAAAATGTTAAAAAAACATTGTAGTGTATCACTCTCTTGGAAGAACAAAATCAATTTTAGGTATAAATGTCCATCGCTATCTAGTTAATGTGTAGTCATACTACCGTTATTTATACTATGTTAGTCTTTAAAATATCAGTATTTCCACTAAGCTTTATACGTTTGCCAATCTGATTACATTGTTTATAATTGTTAGATCAGGTGATTTGATCGAACAGTTACTCATTACTTGAAGAGTCTCTTTGTAACATTTACTTTTTACATTTCAGTAATTTTTTGGACGGCTATGTATTACTTTTGCATGATATACAAGTGTTGCTTTTACCTGAGAGCAACTTTTTAGTGAGTTAATATTTAATTGAAAGGCTAAAATAAAAATAGTTAGTATGATTATTGGTACACACAATTTTATGGGACTTTTGGGTGGGAAATATGTATATGTTTTTCTTCTATTTCGCAATTATATACTACGTTGTGTTGATTTACCATAAAAAAATGAAAAAAATATGCAATAAGTCTTCATGGCAACAGGAAAATAAAATAGAAATGATGCTCCTCTGATGTGTTTGCACATCACTGAAAATCAGACGGTCGGAAGCAGCACATATACAGAAAACCTTAATAACGGACTCCTCTTGATAGAGGCAGCTGAAAACACGGACTCTGTCTAATATTTCTCATCGGTCTCCTCATTAGAACTTCAATGGCCCGAGATGAAAAGAGCGCGTTACTCGTTCCATTTTTGACTCATTGTTTGGCATTTGGGGCAGTTTTTAGGGCTGGCTGCTCAAAAATAGAGCCCATCATCTCTGCCTTCAATTGAGCAACTGGGGGTGTGGAACACTGACAGTTCAGGGAGCGAGGGGGAGGAAAGTTTCAGAGTTGAAAAGAGAGAAAAAGGAACCGACGTCCCTCTAGAATCTCCCTGAATTTTGCTTTGATCTTGTTTTGCGTCCCCAGTCCCGTCCCCTTCCACATGCAGTGGTGCTGCTCTCCAAGGGCCCCTGCCCCCTGACCTGTCACGACTCTTCTCAAAGCAGAAGAGTGGCACCCAAACCACAGGAACAGCAGGCCTCAAACAGAGCAGATAATCAAGGCCATTATCTCGCTCGCATGCTCTTGATGAGCACAGACCCCTCGGACGCGAGCGTCTGATCTATTTTGGAAGCGGGAGGAATCCGGCGCACATCCAGGTCGGGACAAAATGAAAGCGATGCGGACAGAATTGCAAAGAGTTTTTCTTTTTTTTTTCACTAGTGGGTGGCGGCAGACAAATAAGAAACAAACAAAAAAAAGCTGAGGAGGAGTTTGGAGACGGACCTTGAAGAGTTTGAGAGCTTCGGTCTGCAGGGCTTCAGACGGCAAAGTGGTGAGAGGCGAGCGCAGACCCTCCTTACAGAAGCTCAAGGTCTCGCTCTTCCACAACACAGACTCTGGGAAGAGGAGCGGGTGTTTATGCGTAAACCAGACGAAGCAAAGATGGAGTTTCAAAACTGCAGTGAGTCAGAAAACAGCTGGACAAAACAAATCACAGGCTGCCCTGCTTTGACAAACACAGTGTGTAGTAAGAACTGGAGCACAGCATGAACCACAACAACACATCGAGTGCTACTGAGGGAATGTGTATGTCCTTGGACTTTCACATTGCCTCAGTAAATTCATCTATTGTATGTGTACAAGTGCAGAAAACACGGAGCATTTTATAAGGAGGGAAAATGGATAAATACAACCCTGTTCAGATATAAATTAAAGCAAGAATAAAACAGGGTCAAGGACAGCATGGAACGCCAGGCTGAAATATAACAATTTGAAGGTGTTCACAAAGTAAATTTTAAACAAACCAAAAAAAAATTAACAATGTATCCTAGTGTCTTGCACAGGGATTAAAATCTAAATGTAAAGGTTTTAATCTTTAAAATATAGAAAAAGCTCATCTTGTTCGAACCCTTTGCTTACAAAAGAAAAAAGATTTAACAGGTGAAAATATAATTTATTACCTCCTTGCTTTCATGTTTACTTTCACCTCCCAAACATAAAACTCAAATAGACGCAAATATCGAAAGAGTCTCACCTGGGTCTCCCTCCACATCCATAAGTTTACCAATGAGTTGCTCGCACTCCGTGCCGACTTTCAGCGTCGCGCTGCTGCCGGCGGCTACGTTCAGGTGATACAGCCACGTATCCTGCGCAAAATGAAAAGCACTTGTCGATATCAAGAGAAAATAAAACAGTAAAAAAACCTGGGTTTTTTTTACTGTTTTTTAGAACAGTAAAAAAGCGTTTTTACTGTTCTACCTTCTCCTGCTTGGTGCCAATGAGCAGGTAAGTCGGGCTCTGGTCTTTGGGTTGGACCACTAAGGTGCAGTGAGAGGAGAGGAAGCCCCGGTCGCCGGCCTCGTAGTCCTCATCCGAGTCGCAGGAGCGATCAACTTCCTGCACGGACGCCTCCCTCATCTGCAGCTGCCCCAGAGGAAGCTGCAACATGACAAATTAGCACAAGTAAGAAAAACTTAAGAAGCAGTGAAACGTTTTTGCCTTAAAGGGAATTTATTTGAACAAAATTAAGTAAAAGTAAGAGACATTTTAACATCTCAAACCTTGTCCTCCTGGTTGCGAAAGTAGTAGAAGACTTTTCCCACCAACGAACACCACACCAGCTTTGAGTGTCCATGTTTGACCTTTGCAAGAAAACAAACAGCACACACAAGTTTTAGAAAAAGCTTTAACAGTATAGCTAGTTGCAAAACAACTTCTTCTTTTATAGATTCTAGCAGTAGGGATGAAACCACTTGAACCTTTTGAAATTTGCCACATTAAAACCAGAAACTTTAATGTGTTTTAATACTGACTGCATTGGAAAACAGGGGGCAGCATCATGATGTGGGGGTGCTTTCTTTTGCGTGAGCTAAAATGGGCGAGTTTTCCCATTTTACTTTTGCAAAGTGAAATGGGAATATGTGTCCAAAATGGACCGTAAGCGGAAAAAACAGTTCAAAAATACACATCAGCTTAATCAATGCCATATCGCTTCATCACGATGATCTTCAAACTTCTTGTAAATGCAGAAAGAGATTTAGATTCTTTTATCTTGCTGTCAAGATCAACAAAGTTCTGACTCAGGGGGGCTGAATACAAATGTGCAGCAACTATTCAGAGGAGTACATGAATGTGAAAACTTTTCACGCCGTTGCATCTGTGATTTTGTTTTTTTAAAGACCCTGACATATATTTATTTAGGGGATTTCTACATCCAAGCTGCAGATGTTCTGGAAGTTTTGTCATCAGGCAAGCAAACCTTTTACAATCAATCCTCCATGTTGAAGGGAAGGTGACAACTACCTGCCGTCAACTCATCTCCTCCTCCGCTACATAACATAAACAGGCAGTGCAGCTGGAGATGATAATTACACATCTGCGTCTGACAAGCGCTTCTGTCCAGACGAAGCCAGCTGTGTCTCCATCAGAAGCGGAGTCGTCGTGGTTAACTGCCCTTGCCGGACGGGGGGGTGGAGCCACCTCCAATGCCTGAACTGCCGTCGTGCCACTAGTCACAGATCAAAGCCACGCTGCAGTGAGAGGATGCGAGCTCCATCGTCTCAGCTTGACGCTGTCATTCATCTGCCACAGACCCGTCATGCTCGCCCCCCACAAGTGCCTGTTTTAACGGCGGGAGGGCAACATTCCTGCAGATCCTGATCCGGCGGCCGTGTCTGAACGTGAAGAGTTTGTCTGAAGCAGGCTATCTCAGGGAGGAAAACATCCTCATCTCAGGCTACATCTGCCATTAAGTTTGTCATAAAAACACATTTTTCTGAACGCTAAAGTGTTCTAATGACAATATTATTGTTTCGAAACCATTTTCTAGGAATACAATGATAATGGCGGAATAATAATGTAAGCTAGCCCAGTAGAAGACTAATTAACTTTAATTTTGTAAAGAACATTTAACCCTAGAAATGGAAGATATTTTAAATATCTAGAATAAAACCATAAATAAAATGGATCATGATGCCTCTGTAAGCAAAATTTCCTTTATAAAATATTAATCATCAGCATAAAAATGATTAAGCTCATTTTAATTTATCGTGCAATTAATTCATTAATTGTGACAGGCTTATCTGCCATTTCCATTGCTCACCTTAACCTGTGACTGTAGGGTTTTTTTTGTTTTGTTGTTGTTGTTAATATGATGAATCACCTTTGTAAGCCAGCCTCTCACGGTGGGCTTTGCCCTCGTCTCCACGGTAACAGGGCTGGTGGATCGGACTTTCAGGATGTTCTGCAGAACTCTGATCCACTCCTCCAGGATGTTGGGCGAGTCAGCCGTCAGATAGAAAGTCTTCTTCTCTGTGATCAGCTGATGGCGCGAAAGTGAGGAATAAAGAGAGAAATGAAAAAAAGCGAGAATCGAAATGAGAAATGTGTTTCACGTCAGGGGAGATCAGAATCAGCTTCTGAAAACATTCCAGTCTGACTCTTTACCTGATGCCATTCCTCTATGTGTTTCTCTGGTATGCAGCAGTAAAACTCTATTCCTATTCCATTTTTTTTGTCTTTTCAGCTCTCCAACTCTGGATCTCTCCAGATAAGACTTTCTGCTGTTAAACAATGAGCAGCAGCGGTATGGGAGTCTATGCACAAAGCATTTAAGGTAAAATGTGTTTCCACTTACTTGAAAAGTCTGTGCTCCCTCTCCACGTACTATGCAGCAGGATGAGTTCAGCTCAATCTGACCCTGAGGTTTTCTGATTACATCACTCTAAAGAAAAAGAAAAAAAGAAAAGAATACAGAAACACACGGTAAATAACTAGACCTAAAGGTTTGTGTTCAAAATATCCCCACAGCAGTACATAAGTGTGAGGCATAATTGTGAAATTATGAAGTTTTTTGCAATTAAAAGCTTGGAAAAGTGTGAATTCAGCCCCTTTTGACTCTAATACACCTAAATGAAATGTTAGCAAACAAGTGTATGAGGGGTAAGTTTGTGCAGAGGTTTAAAGAGGCATTAGGATATAAAACTATTAATACACCACCCACATTTTGCAGCTATTATCGTATTCTACACCAAGTCAAGGTTAAATGCACCACGTGGTTTTAGCTAAAGTTCAAAAACCATATGCAAGTTTAGATTTTAGAATCACGGTCCTCAGAATGATAGAAAATCTTACAAATAACCCAGCAGTATTTTCCGGGGTAGAATCAAGCAAACAGGTGAGCAGGAAGGAACTCACTGGAGACTTGTAGTAGAGGATCTCTCCGTTTCTCAGAACAAACCAGCGACGCTTCCAGGCTTTCACCTGACTGCCCATTTTCAGAAGGTACCCCGACTTCTCCATCGTCTCCTACGGAGGCGGGAATATATTTCAGTTAAGCTGTCGGATCAGACTGTACTCTCCTGACTGCTACTAAATCAATCAAGGCTGTAAAGTAGCGCAGCAAACATGGACTTACGGGCCCGGTACTCTCACAGGAGTAGGAGGAAGTGCGCTGGACTTTGTGTTCGGGTTCAGAGTAGTCGCTGTCCAGGGAGTAAGCATCCGGTGGGATCGCGTAGTCACTCTCAGAGCTGATGGAGGACATGGACACACCTGTTGGACAACAGAGACATGTAGCAATCTAGAAACACACCAAGTGAACGCGAAGGGCTTGTCTGAACTCTCCGCTTTCTCCTCACCTCTCTTTACGGCACGCGGGCTCCCGGGAACGCTGCCCTTCCTCTCTGGGCTCAAGATGGAGGTTCGCAGACTGGCCAGCGAGCTGCTGTCGTCCTCCGAGCCGGAGTCGTCGTCTGGGAGAGGGACGCTGCTGATCTGAGTGGCTTTCTAGGAAACGTAAGTCTAAATTCAAAAGTCTTCCTCATGCTAACAACGCCTACGTTTGTCAAGCCGGGACATAAAGTGCTTGAACAAAGATGGAAGCTGGAAATACTGAGTACTTTGTGTAACAGTGAGACTTTGTGCAGCACCGTACTCACCCCTTTCAGTGTGGTGTAGACTGGAACATTTATGTTCTTGTAGATCAGCTGAGTAAAAGGCCCTGATGCAGGATACTGTGGTAGGGAGGAGCCTGAAACATTGCAGAGTTTTATCAGAGATCTAAAAAATTGCACAGCAGGTAGGATCAGCATGAAGCCTCTGAGGACATCAGAGGGAAGCTCAGAATACAAAACCACCTCCTCCACATCCAAAGAAGTCAAATGAGGAGATTCAGGGATTATGTTATTCCTTTAGGCCTGGGATTGCCTAGGGATCCCCCAGAATGAGCTGCAGAGTGTCAGACGGACTCTTTCTATAATGAGCGGACAAATGGATGGCTGCAGATTCTTGAGACGTAACAAAGAAGCAAAAACGTTGATCTGTTTACCCACCCTAACTAGCTGCAGCTGCATTTGTTTTTGTTTCCACTTAGTGCCTGAGCCAAATGAATGACAGATTGTATATTAGTATTTGGGCCTAATTTCCAACCGCAGCAAGTGTAGCATAGCGTGAAAACTAACTGTTCTGTTGAATGTCCGCTTACTAAGCTTTAGTTCATTTAGTTGCCATCTAGTGGCTGAATTAGGCATTACATTTAAGAACATTTGTCATTGTATGATAATGCCACAAAAAGGAAACAAAAGGGTGGGAGATAGCGAGCATGGTCAGGCACGTTGCAACTTCAACTTTCAGTCAGTCTTTGAAAGCACTGTTGTTGCAATACATCAGGCCATTTGTCACACCTTGTCCTTCTGATTTCTTCCTCCTCAATGCACAAATATCCATTAAAATTGTCACCTGATGAGATGAACTCACCTTTAATCTGGAGATATGTCCTTCTTGAGTGGCCATTGAGAAATGGATACATTTCTTTTTACTACTCTATTAAAAAAATGCTTTTTGACTTCAAACCTGTAAATAAAAATATCTATCAAGAGCTAGAGGTCTGGACACAAATGGAAAAAAAACAAACAAACAAAAAAAATTTGTAAAACTGATAATATATGCCCTTCAAACCAGCATTTCAAACCTCAGTGTTTGCATCTCGACAATAACAGAGACATCAAGACTGAAGCCACAGCCGTTATTACAACCAGACCGTGACGTTTTACTGCTGCTGATTAAAGAGCAGCCTTTCCATCCTCTTCTCTTCCCCATCCTTTCTTTTTTAGTTCAAGGCTGTTGGAGTTAAAAAAAATCATAGGGGAGGTGAAGGTTTGGAAAGCCTTGTTGAGGTGAAACAGACACCTGAACAGGTGTGTGGAGCCTCAGGCCAGAGGAAGTGACATCAAAAGCACCAATGATGGATCCTAATAAGCCACTCTCCCCGTCTCAGCAGCTTAAGCATCAGTTAAATGACAAGTTTCTTCACAGTGTCGACTCACTTCCCACAGGTAGCCCCGCTGCGGCTCAAAACGGATAGGAACTACGGGGTTTGATTACTGTTATAGAACGAGTGTGGTGATGAATGAGACGGTGACGCTCTCACCTCGTCCAAGACTCCTGGCTAAAGCCCCGGCCTCAGAGACTGTCATTCCTGACTTTGCCACCGCATAGATCCGACTCTCCTGCAGGGAACAACACAAACACAAACACTCAGGCTTCGCTGTTACCACTCTTTAGAAACCTTTAAAGGAGTAGCTTTTGTGAGGATTATCGACTCTGTTTTTGTCCAATTGGAAGACAGTATTGTGATCGAGTGAGAAAATTTTTTTTATCTGGCCCAGCAATATACTTGATTTCAATTTTAAAGCTGAGGGTGCTTTCACACCTCGTGATCCGGCAGAATCGATTCAATTGGGACTCTAATATTGCAACATTTGTTAAGTTTTCAGCTGGTGCGGTTCACTTTCACACGGCAATGTGTCAAACGATCCAAACCAGTTGAGCAACCTGTTCCCCTCCTGTTGCCTGTGGGGGCACTGCACCAAGAATCACTGAAGGAAATGACACTAAAACCTCAGAAGAAGAAAAAGGTGCAACTTCTTTCTTCATGTAAAGAAAGAAAAATGCCACCAGATTGTAGCAGTTGCAGGATTTCTCATTTGTGTTTGGTAAAGGACATTGAACCATTTCTCCCTCTAAGTATTTGACACACATTTGTTTTAGTTGTATTTACCCAGAATACCCTGGGTAAATACAGGGTATTCTGTACCCTGTATTTCTGTATTCTGTAAATACAAGGAAGCAAACTCCACAACAGTTTACTTCCATGTTGTGGAGCGGTCTCCGGTCCGCTTGCCATTCACGTTTTGTTTCTAACTGCAACTATCAAGTGTGAAAATACGCTAAGACACAACCTGATTATGATCCAGGAGAACAAAATGGAAATAATTTTCCCACCCAGCCTTAACATTTTGATCCAGAGTCCAACTCTAATTCTCAACCTTCTCTAACTTTCCTATTCAACAACTGAAACAGCTGTAGGTCGTTTTGTACCCATGAGGGGAAGCGATGCAAAGGAGGAGTCGGTGGCTTGACTGCCTCCGGATCCAGCTGCTCCAGCTCCTCTGCTAGTCCCACAAAGGAGACGGCGTCCTGACACGGCTCCTCCGGTTCCGTCCCCTCCATCACTTCATCCATGCCGTCGAGGATCCCGTCGTCGATATCCGTTTCTTCCACGAGCTGAGAGAACGGCGAAGCGGCGGTGCCGGTGCTCTTCAGGGTGGACGAGGCGGAGGACGGCATCATGATGTCTATGTTGACGTTGAGGTGGTGCAGTCTGTCCAGGCTGGGCTGCGGCTGGCTGTAGTGCTTCTTCACCAGCTGGATGCTGTCTCTGGGGGTGAGCGGAGTTCGTACTTTGGGGAGCGTCATGCTGGTGCCTGACTGATGACCGGGAAGCTGAGGACAAATGGGGAAGGGATTGTTGGTGGAGGGCGATCGGGAAAAGAGGGGGCTTTTGGGGGCTACGGTCATGGTCAGCCCGGGAGAGCTCGGTCTGTGCGCCATCTCATACGCAGAGGACGAAGATGAAGAGGACGAGGACGAGTGAAGGCACTGAGAGCGGAACTTGCTGCTAAGCTCATCGGAGGAGTTGTCCCTGTCGGGGCCCCCTGGTTTGCTCTCGGGGCCCACTGGGAGCTCTGGTCCAGTAACAGAGCTGCTGGGACCATCCCTGATCCAGCTCTGACTGTCATAGGCTGTCAGGTCTCCGAGACAGAGTCCTTTGCTGACCAATTCTGGAGTCCTTTTCACATCTGCAGCAGACAAAAGGGGCAGTTATTGGCTAAAACATAAAGCAGAACATTTAAAAGTGCAGAGAAAATACACATAAAAAAGGCAGATTATAAAGTACCTTGGAAATTACTATTAATACTGCTTAAACGTCACTGTATTTAGTAGGATTTTATGTGACAAACCAACATAAAGCGTTTAGGGCTGCAACTAACAATTATTTTAGTAACTGATTATTCTATTGATTATTGTGACATTCAATCAAATAAAAAAAAGAAAAATTAGCCAATTTTTCATTCAACTACTTCAGCTTTTTTTACACACACATCTATATAAATATTTAAATTCTTTTTTTTTTTAAATAAGAACATAAACATTTAATTGCCAAAATGCAATAACAGCATTCCTTTAGCGAGCGCTTGATCGTTGTAGCACAGGATGAACCTAGAGCTAAAAAAATACTTCTAATATCAACATGTGAAAAACTTTCTAATCAGTTTAACATTGATACAGTGTAGAGTTGATCTGTTGCTGATTACTTTTTGATTAACTGATATCAGGTGCTTAAAATGAAATTTCCCTTACTGAATTCAAACCAGGTCAATATAGACAAACAATTTTTTTTTTTTTATGTTCAGTGCAAAATGAGTATTTTTTGTACAAGTTTGACATAATTACTGCTCCAAGTGTGTTGTTTTGTTTTGTCAGCAAATGGCTTTTTCTTAGTCTGTATACTCCAGATAAGGGTTAACCGATTACTAAATTAGTTGATTATTACAATAACTGATTCATTACGATTAATCTGATGAATCGTTTCAGCACTAAAAGCAGTGCACTGTTGGGGAGTGGAAGAAATCCAACAAGTTTTCTAATATTTCAACAACAAAAAAATAGAAGTGTGGTGTGGATCAGTATTTGGTGTTGAGTTTCTTGGTCTTCATGGTGCTGCATGTTCACTACTGACTTCCTTAAGCGTACACTTGAATAGCGACTTGTGTTAGTCTATCATAATAGCCCCAATAGAATCTATTGATGTTTGTGGATATAATATGGTATAATGTGGAAAATAATCCAAATTAAAGGCAGTCCACCTGTTGGCAGGCTCTTGATGTTAGAGGCTGCCCCACGCAGACCAGTCTGTCTCCAGCTGTCATCCTGGGCGGGTGGCGTGCCGGGGCAGCTGGGAGGAAACAGCGGGCTGCTGGGCACCAGGTGGGCATCTAATACGGGGGAGGTGGCAGGGGATCCAGAGGACGAAGGCTTCTCTAAGAGAGCTGCAAAACAAACAAAAGCAGAGGGTATTCAAACAACTCTGATTGACACCCCACTCCAGTTAAGACCACCAGTTAACATCAGTCTAAGAGCATAATGGCTGTCCCGTCAGCGTAAACACAGACAAGAGGAGGATTAAGGGACGGCCATGGTACAGAGATGAAGAGATTGTTGCACTGCTGTCTCTAACTACAGGCTAGCTAAGCGGTAGAGATTGCACAGTTCAGCAGACTATCCACACAGCCATTCATCATAAGAAGCATGTTTTGCAGCGGTGTAAACACCAAGCGTCCAAATACAGGCTTAGAACCGGCTCCGGTAGTTCACCACAGTGTTGGGTCACTTATGTGCTGTTATTGTCTGGACGGTTTGAGCGCTGCTGCAGGACATGCTCACCAGAAAGAAGCCCAGAGAGGGGATGAAGCAGATTATTCCACTGAATAAGAGAAATACTTTGTGTTGTAGGTGATGTTTTGCTTCTAATTTTTTTATATATATATTTTAATTAAATCCATCCCAAAAACATGTGGTGTAGTGAAATCAAGTATATGTGAATGAAAGGTTTGGACAGCTCTACAACATATTCATGATGGTGATGCAGTTTTGTGCAGCCTGAAAAGCAGAAATAAGCTTGTCGAAGGCAATGCATTCTAAATACTCCATAAATAACCAAAAGAAGCCAGTCGGCTAGAATGTTTCACTCAAGGTAGTAAATATATGAAGTCACCACTGACTGATTGTCAGACGTCTTTAACCGTTAACACATAAAACAACTTACATCTGCTACCATTTACTATTCTGATTCAGCAGCAAGATGATGGCGGGTTTTAGAGTAGAGAAATTAATCTGGACAGATATTGCAGGATGGAAGTTATTTTTTTTCTGAAATAATGCCGCTACTTTATCACAAAATGTATTTAAAGATTTGTTACTAAAAAGGTATACGCTTCCTCAAGAGAAGATTATAGTTTTAAATTGGAACCTGCATTTTTAATGCAACAAAGACAAGATACGGATTATGAAACTGTTTTCTATTGGTTCGTACTGTAGGAATGGATCCCTGCTGGTTTCGTGTGTGTAAATCCCATTTGCTACTGAAAACTATAGTTTTACCTGCAGTGAAATAGTCTGAAATACTTTGCTTTTTAGATGATTGTGCCCTCATTATTTCCTATCCTGAATTTACTCAACACAAATGTACAACATGCAGCCAGGAAAGTTAGCAAGGACACTAAAACTCAGAATAGAACCCTTTATTCCTGAGGACTTTAAATGCAACAAAATAGCCGTAAACAGTTTGAGGCATAAAGATTGGGCCAGAAATTTGCACTTGTAGCTCAAGCAGATCAGAGGCGGACTTCTGTTTTATTTCTGCACAAACCGATAAGAAAGTGCTAAAATGTTTCAAATAACATACACATTTCATTTTATTATAATGGTTACAAAGCTTGTTTTTTTGTTGTTGTTTTTTTTAATGTAGAACATTTTTGGCCCAAATTTGTGCCCATAGGGAGGCTGAGAAGTAACAATCTTTGTATGACGATGACAAGAAGAGGAGGGCAAATCAATTCAGATATTTTAGAATTGAAGGAATTAGCAAAATCCTATAGATGTGCAAGCATCATTCTAGATGAATAACAGGAGGAACATTTAACTTGTTAACAAAGTAAAGTTTATCCAGTAGGCTGAATCATGATGTCTTATTCGGGGATGCTTCTACATTTTTTAGCAAGACAAAGTGAATTCTGCAGCAGTGATTCCATTGTCCTATACTAAAACGTACGCATTTCCTGACCCATTTTCCTGATGCAAGTTTAAAATCGGCACATAAAACATGTGATTCTTAATTGCAATCTAAGATGCCTTCTCCAATAAACATAGTGATGCGAATTGGAGAATGAAGAGAAACTTAATTTTCACGTGACAAAACATTTCAGCTTGTTTTGTGAGAACTCACACTGCAGCTTGTCTTGCAGCAGCACAATCTGCTCCGTCTGCTTCACATTTGCAAGTTTCAGTTGCTGGTTCTCAAGCTCCATCTGTACAAGAGAACAAGGAAATGGGATTTGCACCATAAAAGGTAAGGCAAAGTACTTGGTTTTATCCATGTTCACCAGCTACTGTGTGCTTAACAAGCGGTCTCTGTTTGTTTAGCGGATTCATCTGAACATGCCTGATCTTACCTCTCTGAGCTTAAACGTGACCCAGTCTTTAATCTTGGCAGCCTTCTCTTCAATAATTTTTGCCTCCTGGGCTCTGACTAACATCTGTAAAGCAGAAAATAGGATTTGCGGGCTTCGACTTACACTTCAGGCACATAAATAGACGTTTCCTTCTTTATCTGAAGCTTCTGCCCGTACCTGTTGTTCCAGCTGGACCTCTAATCTCTTGATTACAGCATCCTTCTCTTGGAGCAGATTGGTCAGGTCCTGATACTTTTTGTAAAGCAAGTTCTCCGAGTCACCAGTTTGCACGTTTGCAGACTTCAACTTCTCTTCCATGACCTGGATCTGAAATGCAAAATTAAATGTGCATTTAAACAATGTCGACTCAAATCAATGTGATCCTTTTTAGTTTTCGCCGACTGCTGACTAGGAAAAGATTAAAAAAAAAAAAAAAAAAAGAGCATACCATTTGCCAGCTCTGCTCAAAAAAGCCCTTTAAAGCCCTGAGGTAGTTTTTGGGGTTGAAAAGACACGGTGTCCTTAAATTACTACCTACAGAGAACACCTGGAGCAGGCAGGCATGATGGAAAGTTCACGATTAAAGCCGACAGCATGAGAGCAGAGGAAACGTGTAAAAAAAATTAAAAAATTACAAATGTTTTATTAGTTGTGCTAAGGCAAGCTAGGTTAGTTCATAATTATGTTCCACTGTGAGGTATCCCTCAAGTTTTACATTGGATTCGTTATGTGTATTTCAGTACTTTTTGGGTACTCGCTTGGATTTGCTTTAACATACAAACAGTACTCCTTTCTGTGTTTAGATGCGTCTCTTTCCTGTCTAAAGCCACTGAAGGAGCCACTGTTACCCATAAGTTGATGCACTCTTTGTTTTTCTCTCCCAAATAAAATATGGTTGGCTCAGTGTGTTTGGGTTTGTTTGTATCTTTTTTCCTGGACAATGCCACTGACATAGTTGTTGCTTATATAACATTTCTTTCTAATTCAAATTACTTCTGTGTTTAGAAGTGTCTTTCACCTGGATAGTCGTTGACCTTCGTCTACTCAAAAAAAAATTCCCGAATGTGTTTTTAACTGTGTCTCTTTTCCAGAAGAATCTACTTAGTTAGCCACTGTCAGTATTAGCTATGTGACTCTCTGTTTCCAATAAAAAGCGCCCCTCTGTTTGGCTGTGTTTCATCAGATGACAGACCTAGAAGAAAAGTAATGTCTGCATTACTTACCAAATGACACTTCATGACAACAGTCAGAAGCATTCATAAAGACTCCTTCATGTTCATCATAAAAGGTGTTATGTTTATGGACAGTCTCATGTCATAAACAGAACATCGGTAATACTCATATTCAATTGACTTCTGTGGTCAAAATAAATCACATTTTATACCATTACCTGTTTTTCAGCTTTCTCTGCCCTCTGATCGGCTTCTGACACTCTGTGCTCCAGCTCCTGCATCTGTCATAGAGAGAAAAAACGTTAAAACATATTTCAACAGATCAACTGTTTCTGTCAGAGGGAAGAAGTCGGTACTTAGCGAGGTGTAGCTGAAACGCTAAGTACAGCTTCTTCAATAAGAAAATTACTATAACACTAAAAAACAGAAACTAGCATAAAAACATAAGCTGATCTCATGTTTAAAAAATGGATTCAGGCCATAATGTTGACAAAAAGAAAGACCAATGGCTGGAAACATTCTGTAATCTACAAACACCTGGTGGAACATCTAGCAACTTAGCTAATTAGTTGAAATGGCAACAGGCCAGAAATCTACTGACTCATCTTTGGGACCTCAGGCAGCACTGCATTAAAAACAGACACGAGTCTCAGCATTCGCTCAAGAACACATAACAATGCAAGCTTGAGAGAAAAACCCTGCTCATCACCAGTTTTTATGTGGAACAGCATCTCACACACTATAAATGTAGATAATAGCAGTGTGGTTGTGTGCACACTGTCATCATGACAGTTCACACATCTGCAAGTACCTCATCGCACACTCCCTTGAAAGCCTGGATGGCCTTTTTTATGAGTTCAATGACTCTGTTTAAAGGAGAACAAACATGTCAATGGACTCTTTCTGGTTGAGAGAAACGTGTGAATTCCCCTTAGACGTTTCGTTTTCTCCATTCATCCTGTTCACTCCGTAAAGGCCAGCATGTAAACACTTCTCTTCAGCCAGATTAAAGTCCGCCAACAGCCGGAGGATCGGTGAACTCCTCTTCCTAAGGTCAGTGGTGGCAAAAGGCTTCATCGACAGAGAGAAGCAAACTGAATGCATTTTGCATTTGATAGCTAATAACCTTTAGAAAAAGCAAGTACAAGCAGTGACTTTAAGGGCCCTCTAAGTTTCCAATGTTGGAAGGAAGATGGAAAAACCTCATATCAGAAAAGAACAAAAAATAAAAATGGAGGCAACATCCTGCTAAATGCTGGATAATGGACAGTGGCTAACCAATGAGAACAATTTCATGTAAGGTACAGCAATTCAAACATCTTAAATATACATTACAGTTAATTAACTACCTTAAAATTTACTTTATCTCTCAAAATTAGTAAAATGCATGCATTTATTTTTTGCCTTAGGGGATAACTAATCTCCACATAAAACCTCATTTGGCCATGCCTTTTCTGTCTCCTCTTCTATGATACGACATTGTCTAATTCTGTGGTAATCCAGCCATGCATGATGAAACCAGAGAGCAACATGACAGAGGACATATGTAACCAAACCAACATAAGGTTTGGTTACATATGGGACAGTTACATGTGGTTTTTATGTTGCACGCAAGAGGGTTGTAAATGGTGGTCACTGTTGTGCACAAACAAGCTCGTCCATAAGTGGGGATAACATTTTTGGCGAGCTTTGAAACTTTATTATACAGTAAATAGGGTGGAGAGAGAAGGGGAAGACATACAGTAAATGGCCTGAGACCAGGAACTAAATTTCTTTGATTTACATTAGAAGCTTTTTGACAACAGATGAATGTATGTTTTTTTATTCATTTGAATTTTAAGATCTAAATGCAAGTAAGAGCTATCACTGATTGTGTAAAAATGGTGATGGCTCACAATTCCTTTGAAGGTTTTTCTAAGTTAGAAAATATAAATATACACAGGTGCAACAGTTGTTTAGGCTTTCAGTTAGGAATGAATCTAGTGCAATATGTACATCTAAACATTTAGACATCCTACGAAATGCCTACAAAGACAACAATTTAGATTTATTTTGAACAAGTATAAAAAAAAAAACGAGATAAATAAGTGTTCTTACACACTGCAGTAAACCTTGTGACTTTTCAGCACAGCCCATTCCTGACCGACACTAATTGACAAAGTAATACTGTGAAGATCAAACCATGTGAGGCTAAGTGATTAATGTAATTCGTCCTAAATTGCATTAGAAATGGTCAGCTGGCGTAGTTTTTTACTGCTATGTTGCATCTGAGATGTGACTTCGGAGAAAGTCTGTCAAAGGTTTCCAGCTGTGCATTTATATTTCTGCTCTAATATTTGCAGCAGAAATATTAGAGCAGAACATCTTGTATAGTAAACAATGGCTGCTCCTATAATGTCCACTGCTCTCTTTGGTTCCTTACCCTTTGCAAGTGCTTGTAAATTAGTTTCTCTGACTGGTAAACAACCATACAATACCCTGCATCTCATCAACATGTCTGGCGACAAAAACTGGCCATCTACAGCTTGACCGTTTATGGTGGGTCACTAACTAATCATAAGAGCAGCAGACTGGTTTTGCATTTAAATTATTTTTATGTATTTTGTTTAGTTTTTTTTAAACGTGGATCTAAATTTAGTTCATCCTTTGGCTTCGGGAATCCTAGTGCTATTGCTTTGTGCTTTAAGTATTTTAAGTGCTTGTTTTACATTCTGTCGTAGGTTTAGTTTCTCTCCTTTAGACCGTAGTTCCTGTTTTAGTTTTGTCACTTATTTTTCTGAGAACACGTTTTACCTCAGTTGCATCACTGTCTGTTTATTATACAAACCAGATCCTAGTGATCAACATCCCAAGATAAATACCTGTAAGCTTGTCTGCTCTTTTTCAAATCCTGTTTTGCCGCTGCCGTTTATGAGTTTTCTTTCCATTACTTCTACAGTTTCGCTTTTTTGCTCTGAACTCTGGGATTTTTGATCTTCCTTCATTTGACCCGTCTGCCTCCTCTGTGCAGTAAACAGAACCAGGACAACCATATGTATTGTAACAACCCTCTTCGTTGTGAAGTTGTTATTGAGGGAAGAAAACTCAAAAGGTGGCTATTTTTTGTAATAGTGAGTTCTTTTAAAATGTCATCACTGGAACATCAAAAGCCTTCAGAAACTGCCACATTTTGGTAATTTCATCCTAAAAAAAAAAAAAAATTTCTTGTACAGATCTTTCCAATTAGGACTTGTTAAAATCCACAAGTCAAACGGGGCTTCTTCCTCTCTTCCTTATTTTGTCTGACTCACTGTCCGCTGCTGGAGATAAATCCTAAGTCAAAGGCAAACTGCGTCAACTTTTTTTTTTTCACTCATGTTTTTCCTTTCCTAAGTGGGTCAATGCATAAAACACTCCTAACTTGGCGAGAGGCAAGATGAGGAGCATGAAACGGTATTTCCAAACAGCAATAAGATGACAGCATAGTAGTCCCCCATTCCACACTAATACACACATAGCAATGCGGGGTTCACTGTAAACCTTCTATGTGATTGTGTTTCATTACGTATGTAAGTTATTGCAGTAAGAAGCAACAGAAACTCCTAAAAATTAGGTATCATGTAAAAAAAAAAAACGGTGGAATAACCAGAAAGAGAACTAAGGCAAGAAGAGTAGTACGTTTGTGAGTGTCTGAAATGACCATGTATAAATGGAGTCCCTTGACACCAAGCAAGAGAGTGTCTGTCATTTTCATTTACAAACATTTAAATCTAAATCAGAGAGCTGCAAAAAACTAAATTAGAACCTGACACTTTTGCATGTGGTGTTTTGTGAGTGAAGAAGAAGGTGGTGTTTTAAGCCAAATTGCTCTTAATTATAATTCAGCAAAATAAGAAGCTGTCCAGACTGGGAAAACAAACGTCAAAGCATGGAAAAAGGGGGAGCTTTGATAAATGTGACTAGTTTTACGGCTGGAGCCTCTTTCTTTAGGAATACTATGTCATATTTGGGAATTGGGTTTTTAATTGTTATGGAAACGTTCATTTGGACTCATCAATGTTGCATTTCATCTTTTTCTTTTTTTTTAATAATCCGTTTTCATTACTCATTGTAAAATCAGACCCCATCCTGGTCACGCCACACTTCTGCTGTGAACCGCTGCCCATCTTGGCTTGAGAATGCAACCAAAACAACTTCATTTGCACAAAACTGAGATGTAACCTTCTCCACGTTTCCCCATCGGGGGAAACTTGCAGTGTACCCTTCCCTGAATATTTCAGTGATGAGATGTTTCATACTCTACCATTTTCACTTTTCAAATGGGCTTCTGTACAGCATGAGATCTCACAGGGGAAGTGGAAGTCTTAAAGGGCTTGACAGAGGACACGGCATGGAGTCATCTTCCTCTTATCGACCACATGGTTGTGTTTGGACTCTAAACATCCTGTCGGCAGACTGAATGAACCGCTCTGCTTTGCCATGGAGTTCAGAGACGACGCAGAGTGTGAAACCACTACAACAAAGGCAATCTGTAGCCGTTTAGTTGGATGACATAATTACTTCTCCAAAGTCAAAACAGTGGAAAAGTTGAGACGTGACTCATCCTTTGTGTCTTTTAATGGGCACCAATTTATCTCCCGATGTTTGCTTTCCAAAAAGGTCAGAGAATTGGTTTTATCACCAAAATTTTACAAGCATTTGGTCGGCTGCTGTTTCCACCAACTAAAGGGAGGAAATTACCAGAACGAATGAGCTTGAACATTCCTTTTAGCTGAAAGTTTAACCTACTCTTGATGACACACCATGATTGGACCAAGTGTTTACCAAAAGCGGTGGGTAATCTCGTGTATTTACGCACACAAATAAACAGTCATCAGCACCTGGAGTTCAAACAGATCCACGTGCTGTAATTGTTTCCTCATGCACATAAATATGTAAATATGCCACCGTACCGCCCTCTAGTCGTCAGACTACAAACAGAGCTTTTCCACAACAAAAATCTGCCGATGAGAAGCAGATACATGGTGCTCGAATACGGTGAAAAGTATTCACACATTATGCAGAAAATCTGCACTGGGAATTTCTTTGAATGTGAGGAAAACTGGTGGACATATAAAATATATATATATATATATATATATATATATATATATATATATTTTTTTTTTATTTTCTAATTA
>CAEFZY010031323.1:0-23556 GCA_903066815.1 Brachyrhaphis roseni
GCGATGCCAGCAGCCACACTGGACTGATTCAGAGTCTGGCAAGGAGACAGGATGTCACTTATACTCTTCCATTAGACCCAGCACTGCTGGGATCAAACTGCACGGACTTAAAAACACAAGAACTGGGGACATGACACAATAAAGGAACAAATCTGAAAAAAAAAAAAGAACTGAAAAATCAAATCAGGATATTAAGTTCAAACTCTAGATAGCTACAAAATAGACTGTCTTTTCACTATGTAAGTGTCATGAAGAGGTTGTGGTGGAGAGGTGAGGCAAACGCTAGGACCCAGGTTAACGGTAAGAATGAGAAGTTTAATGTTGACAATCCAGGAACAAACAGTCCACAACTGTGGCAGCACTGCTAGCAGGAACACAGGGGCTAGATGCAGGTAGCACACAGCGAACGAGTGGAGACAGGAACAAACTCACGAACATTGACGAGGACCCGACAGAGAACAAAGACAACGGAGGGACTAAATACACAGGGAGGCAATCAGGGAAACAAGACACACCTGGGAGTAATCAAGGGAGGACGGGACAACACGGAGAGCACAGAGACACAGAACTTGAACTAAACACACAGAAAAACACAGAGAACTCGGAAATAAACACAGAAAAACACAGCTCACGACAGTAAGCATAACAGACAATGAAGGAATAGTCTTCTTTCAACTGCTCTTAAAAAAGAAAATGCAAAACAAATTAAGAAAATATTCAGTTTTTAACAGCGTATTAAATATAGATATTTATTTCTGCTAAACCAGATTGAAGATAAACATAGCAGATTGTTGTTTTAGGAGAATAACAGAGATCTTCTAGGTTCTGTACTGCTTCCACTTTGAATATAGAATACCTCAGACAGCTATACATGCAGAAATAAGATCATGGGAAATTATTAATGCTCCTCCTGTTTAATTTTTAATAGGCACAATGTCAGGAGACTGGTCATACATGCCCCACCCATTCTGCTGCCAACTAGGGCTAAACCTGTCTTCAGTAGACAGGAGTAGTTCTAATAATTCCCCCCTTAAAATATTAAGTATAAACATTGTTAGAAGTGAAACAGATATTAATCATAATTTAGTTACTTCTTGTACTTCATGATAACAGAGGTTTGGAACACAAACTACATTCAGAGGAATGTCATCAAAATTAGGGCTGCAAGATGTAAAACAAATCTTGCTATGATATTGGTAAATATTGTGATATGATACAGTTTGAATCTCTTAAACAATATCTTAACTAAAAGATATCATGAAAAGAAAAAAACAGGAAGAAGTATAAACTTCTTCCTTCTCCCAACTAAAACACATACTCCACATCAGCTGCCCTCAGCATTTTGAAGGTTTCCTGTATGCTCCAGACTATTGAAAAAAGAAAGAACAACATGTTTCATGTTTCAGACATTCACAAAGACAACAGAAGCAGCTTTTGAGTCTGGTAATAGTTTTAGAGACTTCAGAAGAATTTGAAATCAGTCAGTCCAGATGGAGGACATAGAAAACACCTGCCGACACAGGAGCTCTTGAAACCTGGGATACAAAGTTTATGTTGGCACAGTCAGAAAGGGACTACACACAGACCAGAACTTGAATATCTAATACATTGCCCAAATTTCCTCTGCAGGAAACCTTCTTCTAAATTCAGCGGTCTAAACAAATGCTGCTTTTAAGAGAAAAGAAAAAGAAAATCTTCTGACAGCTCTGTTCCTACCACAACTTTCAAGGTCCTCCGTCTAGCAGGAGCGCTGACAAACCGAGCAACCCTGAGTCACAGAGAGCCCAGAGGCATCTGCTCACAGCGCTGCCTTCAATAGCTTATTAAGAACACACAACGTGGTTCATCTGAGGTTTGCTGCCAGCACTGTTGAGGGGAGTAAATCTGTCCATGAACGAGTCTCCTTTCACAGACAGCGGGCTGAAACAAATCAAAGTCCCCGAGACCCTGAACAGCACTGCAGAAGGACAGAGCAGACTTTTTAAGACTACATTTCTCAAGTCAAGGAGAACATGGATGCTTCAACTCTGATCATCAATGTGGTGTCGAGATTAGAAGAAAAAGAAAAGTCAGTTTATTATAATGACAATGGTCCATGCTTGATATGGCGGGTAACACAAAGTCTAAAAGGACTTAAGGCCCTTAAGCAAAAAGGACGAAGCATGGATATGTCAGGAACGGTGGTGTAGTGAGGTGGTGAGGCAGACGCTGGAGACCCAGGTAAGATGAGAAATGATGATTTAATGAAAAAAAAAACAAATTAGGCAGCTAAACCAAAATAGTCCAACGACCAGGCAGCACGATTTGGGCAGAATCCAGGGCCCAACACCGGTAGCAACTGGAAGAAACGAAGGGACTGACAGGAGACGTAACAACGACGAGGACCCGACAGAGAACAAAGACAACGGAGGGACTAAATACACAGGGAGGCAATCAGGGAAACAAGACACACCTGGGAGTAATCAAGGGAGGACGGGACAACAGGGAGACTAATAGATACGGATAACTCGAACTAAATACACAGAAAACTTGAAAATAACGGAAACATAAAAAATAACCACACAGAGAGCACGGAACATGACACAACTAGCTTCTCCTACGGTATGCCTGATATGTCAAAAATATGAAATAATAAAAAATGTATTTTACTGATAAAAACAGGAAGGAAAAGCTCATTGAACATATAAAATTAAATTAAAAGTCTGCTGGTTTTTTAGCTGCATTTTAAAAACAATCAATGGAATTTGAAATGAACAACATTAATCAGGAAATACAATTCTGAGAAACAATCATTCCACTCCCAAAACAAAAATGAATGTTTTTCTTCAAGATGACTTCAGGAATTTATTTCTTCAGATTAGGGATGCAACTAATGATAATCCAGAACAATCTGTGCTTCACATCGCAATAAGGACATTTGTTGCTAGCAGTGTTGCCAGATTGGACGGGTTTCCACCTAATCTGGCTGGAAAAAAAACAGCTTTGGGCGAGTTGTTAAAATCTTTGCTGCTTTGCACATTTTAAAAATGCCTCAGATGAAAACTCTTTCAAAATAATTGTCACTCTGTGGCAGAAAAGCACAAACTTTTCATAAAATGCTGTGTTATTGCACTTATCTTAAGTCAGTTAAATTTTAAATATCTAGAATCTGTCGATTGTGACATCATCAATGATTAGTCATGGGTTAATCAAGCCTCACTGTGCAGTAGTTTTGGAAAACAGAAATTGTAGGGCAACATCATGACTTAAAAGGACAAAAAACAACAGAAAATGTCATTAGAGGTTTAGATTTGGGCAGATTTTAGTTTGTTTTTGGGCTGAAAACTATCAGTCAGATCTGGCAACAATGGTTGCTAGTTGCTTTTTTGAGAAAAGTTGCTAAATTGGCAGCAGTACTTCTCTTGATCTGACTAAACCTCCTCCACTCATCACCAGACATGGCCATGCCCTCTTTGTATTTAGGCTCCGCCCACTTTAGGGGGCGTGGCTATTTTTTCACAAGGCGTGAGTTACACTTTAAAATTTAAAAAAGCAAAGTGTTGCCATGGCCCAGTCAAAGTTTAGACCGCCACATGATTGAAATGCTGCTGTAAGTCTTTCTGAGAGTGAAGAAACGTTAGGAAGAAGTTCATTTAAGCTCCTCCAGGTTAATTTGCCATCGTTTTTATCGAACTTTCATTGGATCAATGAGGCAATAAACTGCTTTATGCAACAGGATTACATGTTTTTGATCATAATATTAAACTTTATCTGCAGTGAACAGTTGGGAGTTTAAAGCCCTGCAGCAAGAAACTGATAAATATTCATTTGTTGCCTCATACTGAGAAAAGCCCTCGGCAAGCTGGACTGTGATATCAACCCATCTAATGTTTGGAAGAATGTATCGCCTCGCGTTGAGCTGCAAACACGGCTAATGAATTTGATCGCCTGTACCAGTAACTTTGTTTGCTCTGATCAATCCCAGCTTCCCCTCCAGCACAGATTTTTAATTACGGCAGCTGCAACTCAACCAACAAAACTTCAGTGAAAGCAGGAGGTTTCCTCCCGCCGAGCCGCCGCTCTCCCTGAGAGGAACTCATTTACATCCGTCATCTTCAAAGCAGGAATATAATATGGCTTGTTTTCATTAAGAACTTCCTCAATTTGACTTTTCAAAGCAGATGTTGATCTTTACTGTGAAATTAAAACCTTAAAATGGGACAAAACAGCTGGTTCTCCTGAATCTAAATTACATTTTTCTTCCAAATACTTGTTTTTATTCAAAACTTTTGCTTATATCAGCATGTGACACATTCATTTTAAACTGTAATTGAATCACATAAACAAATAAATAAATATTTTTTATATGTAAATATAAATATGATAAGAAATGCCTCATTTGAAACCCTTTTATAATTGTGCTAAATCTTCACATTAAAATGGCATCAAAGTGTCAGTAATATTTTTAGCTCTATATTTCTGGTCAGTTGGTTGGAGACTTTGTACAGCAGGGGTGTCCAAACTTTTTGGACAAAATTGTTGAGTCAAACGTACATTTAAAAAACAAAAATCAACCAAATAAAAGTTGTCTGTTTGTTAGAAAGGGGATGTTATTCATCATCATAGGTCCAAAAATTCAAACATGATTTTGCGCGTTTGCTGAATTAAAAGAAAAGCATCAAGTTTAACTTTTTGCTTTTTGATTTGGATCAAATCAAATCATTTAAATCATTTAAATAAAAGCTGATTTTGGTGCAGCAAAGTCGATTTTTAACACATAAATTTGATAAATTTCTGCCAAAACTCTCAGAAAGTTTCTAAAAAAATCTTGGGAATTTCTGAGTTTCAAAAGTTGTAAATTTGCTACAAAAAACTGAAAAAAAATTCTAGAAAATTTTTTAAAATTTCTGTTCCAAATTGAAACATTTCAACATTTCTGAGTTGTTTGACAGAAATTACCCCTATTTTTATTTGTTGATTAAAACTATTTTATTGATGGCAAAATGTGCTTAATTTTGTGTTTTCCATTCTTTGCATTTTCTATTTCCATATCAGATCATGTATGTCAAGCATCACTTGGTCACTAAGCTTTGGGTTTTTTTTTTTAAAACATTTTCAAGTGAAGACTTTTTCTGCAGCCTCCAGCTCCTGCTCTAACTGTAACTGCCAGAAGTCCTTCTGTTCAGAAATGTAATTTCCTGGCCCTCCATCCTGCTGGCTGCCGGCCCATGAAGCACTCCAGCTTTAATCACCTCCTGCTTACAACAATCTTTGTCTCTCCTAACGTCCCATCCTGCTTCACTTTCAGAGCCCGAGTCTGCAGGCATCGGTCCAACAATTAAATCTGAAGGAGACACCTAAAGCTGACACTTTTTAAATAAAAAAACGGCAGGTTGTTTGGTAAAAGTAAATGATGTGTAATTTTAAAGCAAGAGGAATAAAACAGGCGACTCTTTCTGAAAGGCAGCAAAATTCTTCAGGTTTTTCTCATTTTAAAGAGGGAAAATTAAAGATTATACTAAAAATAGAAGTAAAATCTAAAATGATGAATTATGAGAGGACTACAAGAAAACCTGCTGGTGGAAAAACCAGGAGGATCTGACAGAAAGCTGATGAACTGAGAGGTATTTAGGCTGCAGAGGTGATTAGAAACAGTGTTCAGCTCAGATCAATACGTAATAAATACACAACAAAAAACACAAAGAACCTTAAAGTATGAAAATCAAAAGGTGTCAAATCCTAAAATAAACCAACATTGTAACACAAAAGGTTCTCTATAAGGAAAACATCCAGGCTGCTACAGGCGATCCTAGCCAAGCTAATCATGCTAATAGCTAATTTAAGATGCTAAAAACAGTTTAAAATGGCAAACTTGTTGTTTGTTCTGACATAACTGCTTTCTGTGGCACACAGTGTGACGTCGCCTCTGCTCCAGTGTCAATAATTCAGGACGCCAACAATGAGTTGTGAGTTGTTAGCTAATCTGCTAACAGCTAATATTAAATTTAGCTAACTTTGAAAACATTTAGCTATTTAGCTTCCACTAAATTATTTTTTCCATAAATTCTAAAGTGTTAATTTACCTGTTTGGTAAACTTTCAGTTGAATAAAGGTCAACATCTGTGTTGATGTTTTGGTTATCGACTTATGAATTTTTCAAGTAATTAAATGTTTATAATCATGCTCTTATCTTGAAGGGGGAGGAGACTGTTAGGCTGTAGTCTCATTTCCTGTCTCTTTTCTTTTCTTCAACTTTATCAAACAAGAAACAACCAGAAACAAAATAAAACACAAACATCAGAGAACAAGATATAAACTCTAGATGTAAATCATAATGTCAAAATTAAACTGGTGCTCAAGAGTTGTAATCTTTCCAGGGCTTTAGCATTAGCAGAGCTAATGATTAGTGCTTTAGTGCAGCTAATGTTTTAGCTGGCAGTGCTCACCATTGACATTTCCTAAAACCCTAAATGTCAGAGTGATGGAGGCACAGATGAGAAAGAGAGAAAAGAAGAGAATAGCAAGATTTCACATGTAGATTTACCAATATTATCAACTATGGTAAATTTTTAATATTGTGCAGGTCAGAATTTTTCAAAGGTTTTCCTTCTACATTTGTAAAATGAGATTGTTAAAAATAAATGTCTCCTTTGTTCAAAGAAGTTGGAATCAAAGGAGTTTTCCCTGGAAAATTCTCATTTTAAAGTCGGATGTAATTTAGAGGATTTTAGTAAATTTGAAACATTTCCAGTGATGCAGAGCGAGACAGCTTAAACATTTTACTGTTGAATTTAACCAGAAAGTTGTTGTTGTTGATAAACTCGTTGCTGCCACATGCTCAGATCCAATTTCATTTAAAGACTGCATCAAATCTGAAGTAAACGGAGCTGGTGAATATGAGCCATCTGCATTTTACTGGGAGCGTCTCTGAAACCACAAAACAGACTTGATGTGAAACCATCAACAAGTACACACTGCAGTTAGTGGGAGCACTAATTAGTGTGCATAATTACAAAATCTGCTTTTTCAAAGGCTTTGTAAAGATCAATGAATGAAGCTGCGAGGCTTTCAGGCGCCCTGAAACAGTCGCGCTGCGTGCTGAGCTGGAAATCTTCCAGTTTAACAATCCAACAGCTTTTTATGGCCTTTTACACAGAATAAAGGAGGAGAAACTTTCTACCAAAAAATCTGAAATTTTGAGATTCATCTCTTTAATATTCAAGAACAGACAAAGAAATTCTCTGTGCTCAAAATTTTAAAATTTGTGAGGAAAAAACTTGACGATTCATCTTAGAAATTATATAGAAAAAACTTTATGATCTCAAAAAGTAAAAACTTTTCAAGAAAAATCTCAGAAATCTTGAGAGTTGTTTCAGAAAAATTCTTGAAAATTTGTGACTTTTGAAACAAAAAATTTCCAAAGTCAAACATTTTCAACTTTACAAACACAGAAAATGTCCATGTGTTTTTTCTAGGAAATATGCGAAATTCATCTCAAAATTTCTGAGATTTTTCTTGTAAATGTTTGACTTTTTGAGCTCGGAAAATTCCGAGTGCTTTTTAGAAAATTACTGAGACTAATCTAAAACATTTTTCTTGCAAATTTTGTTGAGTGTTTTTCTTGCAAAGTTTTGACTTTTGGAGCTCAGAAATATCCGAGATTTTTTCTAAAAAATATGTGAAATTAATCTCAGAATTTCTGAGATTTTTCTTGTAAATGTTTGACTTTTGTAGCTCAGACATTTTGAAGTGTCGTCCAGAAAACCTTTGACTTTTTGACCTCAAAGAATTTATTTTAGTTTCTTTGAAAATTAATTGAATTAACCTCAAAAAGTTTCAGTGTTTTGGCCTAAATTTACTTCTTTCTCTACCTATCAATGGTCCTAACACGCCGATACGTTTGGGAGGACGAACCTGTTGGCTGTTTTTCACCAAGAACAGGCGAATCCATCTGAGGCAAACAAACAGCGTGAGGCGTTTTCCACGCCGCCCACCGGCGACCTGCGGCGCGCTGCCCAACGCTCGGCCCTGAAGGAAGATCAAACCCAGATGGACGCTGGCAAACCGAAGCTGAAAAACAAGAGCCGATTCTGATAATCTGAGACACATCCAGACAACAATCATGTGGATGTTGATAACAGCTGAGGATGTGAGTGAAAAAGTGTATAGAAGAGCAGATGGTAGTTTATCTCTCTTCATAAAATGGCTTCACATTACCACCAAATTTAATCTAATCTGCAGAAGTGCGACAGATCCATTTGGATACGGCATCAGAGGCGAGCCGGGGGCGCGATGGGTGTGTTTTATCGCTGCCAAGGAGGAAGCTGCTCCATTAATCTGCTCCTCTGGCAGCGCCGCACGTCAGACTGGAGCCGGCGATGAGACGGAGAGGAAGACGGGAGGAGAGATGAAAACCTCAGACGGTCTGAGGTTAACCTGGGGAACGACTGAAACATATCAGGGAAGCAGCAGAAACGCCTGATTTCAGGCCGACAGAAGAACTGAAACATTCATTCAGAGTTGGAAGGTTTTCATTTGGACAAATTAAACAGAACCTGAATAAAGACGCCTGACAGAAGATGAGACTACTCCATGTCAGTGATTAGGATTTAAAGAAGAAATAAAAGTTTAAACAAACAGGCTGAGTGCAGGTTAGAAACACCTGGAGGAATGATGAAAAAACCCTTAAAAACTTACATTTGATACGTTTTTGTTCTTCCATTTGTGTCTCAACTGCCTCTTAAAAAAACAAACAAAAAAACACACCAGCTGTTTTCTGGGAATAATTTCATGTTTTTTAATGTTTTGAAAATTCCCCAGCTTAGCTCAACCTGTTACCTAGCAACCAAAGCAGAACTCAGCACGTTACCTAGCAACCCTAGCCAGCCCTCAGTTCAGCTACATAAAACTGCAAATGTATGAGCTTTTGAAAAAACTAAACTTATAAAAAAAAGAACAAATGGAAACTTTTTGCTTTGGAGCAGATTTTGACTCCCCAAACGAACCGGACTTTCCAAACAAACGGACTGGAGTTGGATTAACGTGGAGATTTGACATGATGTTCAAGAATAAAACAGGGTCAAAGGTCATCCCAAAGTTTCTAACAGCAGGTTTTTCCAAAGAACCAAAAAGTTGAAGGATCTCCTTAATAATCTGTACAGAGATAATTATTCCAGGTTTTTTTTTCCATTTAACTTTAGAAAACTTTTGACATTTCAGCAAAACATCCAGTTTTGAGAAATCATTAATTTATTCCTCAGAAGAAATTACATTTTTATTATATTTTACTTAAAAATATGAAAAGCATTTTCTTTGTGGCTCTTTATTTTGCCCTCTGTGTTGTTAAAAACTGTTATTAAACATCCATTTGTCCAAATGTCTTAGAGAAACTTTCCTTCTGAAGCAGATTCTGTTCTGCCGACTTCGTTTTTAAACCACGGTTACCACTGAGTCACGCTCTGCGTCCGTCTGTTAGGAAACTTTCCAGAACTCCCTCGCTGACCCGGAGGAACTTGGACTGGGCTGACTTTGTCCCAACCTGCTGTTCCCTGATTATGCAGTCAGATTCTGTGGAGAGTCGGCGCGCTTTGCTGCCGAGTCATTTTCCCCCAGCTGCTTCTGTCGGCCCTCAAGGTTCGTCCTGTCCTCAGCTGTCTACCTGAACTTCACCTGAACTTCACAACAAACCCACACAGCCAGAGAAACTCTGCAGAACCGAGCCGCAGGACAAGATACGCCATGTTGGAGCAAGGATTTATGACCGAGAAAAGTCTGATTCGCACAAAAACTGTAAGATGATAATTAAAAGTTTTCTCTGCAAAGTATTGCTAAGAACGATGAATGTGTGTAAAAATGATATTGTTGTGCAGGCTGCTGCAGTGATAAACTGTTGGGTTGAAAATATATGGAAAGTTAAGTGTGCCACAAATCGGCACTCCGTTTAGAAAGTAACACAAAAAACACCAAAATCAGCAAAAACACGTCAAAATGCTTTTTATGACGGAAGAAATTGCAAAAAATTTCAGCATTTATTCTGGCGACTGAACATTGCTTTTTATGTGTGACGATGTTAAAGCAACGTTCAATGACCAGAATAAACGCCGTGATTTTAATTGTTCAGAAGGTACTTCTGCCTCTGCGTGAAAAGCTGCTTTTTTTACAGGATTTTCTTTGTATTTATGATGTCCTGAACCATAAAGAGCCATTTTGTGAATGACTTTCTAACCAGACGGTTCATAAAAGTGGCAATTTGTGGCACATATGGCTTTCCATACGAACAAGAATTCTGACTTTAATCTCAGAATTCTACAATAAACGGAATTCTTCTTTTTTTAGTGGTCCTAATTTTCTTCCGTATCTTCCTTTTACTGCACAGTTTAAAAAAGATTTAAACATCATAGAATAAGCAGAAAATAACAAAACAATAGACAATGTGATGGCTGAGGCTGTCAAATCATTTCATCTAATCTGCAGGTCATGAACAGATCCATAATCTGCCCCATCAGAACCCAGCAGAACCAGCATCATGTTCTCAGTATCAAGACTTTTATAGATTTCATGAAACCGTTTAAACCGTTTCAGGTTTTATCACTGGATGGACCTGAGGACTTCCAGCCGTCCTCTGGTGTTTTATGTGCCGAACCATTGAGCCGGTTCTGGTTCTGGTTTTACCAGAAACCAGAGGCGGGCCGGGTCCGGACCCGCGGCAGGGGAAAGGTCGATAGTCTCCGCAGACATTCCCGGTAATGGACGGATTTACCGAGCAGATCCTCCTGATGAGCAGAGGTAACGGCTCATGGTGCTGCGGGCCGCCGCTCAGAAACGTGATTCAGATCCTCTGAAACCTGAGCTGGAAACAGTTTAAATTAAATGTGATCAACTCCTCTGAACAAAGAGATGATCATTTTCTTGTTTTAGGATCAAACATATTCTCTTAAAAATAAAATAATCTGACTTCTTTACTTGGTAAATATAATTTTTTCTGATTTTATTTGTAATTTGGAGGCATCATAATAAATTCTGCTCTCCAATACTTGACTCACTTATTAAATTACATCTTTATGTGCAGCAGCATTTTGTCTCCACAGCAGCTCAGTGCAGATGCTTTCATTTCATTAAGTCACAACACGTTTGCATTTATTTCCATAATCCTGGTGAAAATCCTTTAACTTAATCTAGATTTTATTACAGCGGCAACAAATTTCAAACTGGAAAAATGAGAAGAATCCACGTTTCATTTAGAGTGCATTTAATTAGACGAGATAACAGTTTGAAAAATAATTTAACCGATATAAACTCCAAAAACATGGTAAATATTGAAGCTTTTCTGCCACTTTAAGCTCAACTTCTCATCAGATTTTGGAGAAACTTTGATTATTGATCTCTGACTGATTTTCCTCTCAGACGTGAATCAACCTGCAAAACGTTTCACCTTTTCTCACCTTTAACCTCAGTGAAAGCCGCTGTGCTGCAGGTCTTCAGCATGTAATGCGTGATGTGAAGGTGGGATAAAAATGTCTGATTTCAGCAATTTTCACAAACAAGAATCTGAAAAGTGCGGCATGCATTTCTATTCAGCCTTCTTGAGTCAGAACTGATTTTACATGCAGCCTCGAACATCTACAGACTGAAACTTTCAAGTCTTGCCTCAATTTCTTGATTGGTCTTAGGTCTGGATTTGACTAGGCCATTCCAACACACCAGTATGTTTTGGTTTAAGCCGTTCCAGTCGTCTGAGGATGAACACCAGCAGGTTTATTTCTCCTTCCTGTTTTCCTCCGGCCGCGGGGAAAACAGATTTGCTCTCAGACGGTTTTGTCCATTTTCAGATTATCGCTGCCACTCCCCAAACCTTCGCAGCAGCAGGTCGAGATATCAGCGGCTGGAGGTCAAACTCATCATGGAGCTAATTTCCTTCCAAAATTACAAAACTGGAAAAGAGTTGAGTAGCAGCAGAGATCCTAGAGAGCATCTTTCCACACACTTCCAGACAGGAAGCCTAAGTAGTCAGATAACTCCTGCTGGTAATCATTTTATTTACTCTAAATCATATTTAAAATGAACTGGAATGAGGATTAAAGTCCAATAAATGGAGCTACTGTGAAGCATAATGTCTTCTGCTTCCATCTGACTGTTGGCTAACATAAAAACAAATAGAATAACAGATTAATACATCAATAAATATAGCAATCAATTTAAAATAATGGAATTATTGCTAAAAGTAAAAATACGTGTTTGTGTCTGCTTTTCTTTTCATTTTCATCCTAATGTTTGTTTCCTTTATTTTAAAGTTAGCTGTATTTTTTATTCTATTTACTGATGCAATGATTGTGTTTTCTAACAGCTGTAAGAAACTTTCACTGCAGGAAACTATTTTTTTAAAATTATTATATAAATCTGTCTTTGACATTTTCTCTGAAGCTAAACAGATTTGAAATATTTATATTTAATAGAAATCCCTGTGATAATTTATCCAGTTAAATATTTTGTGTTAATTTTGGCAGGTAGAGGCCTCCGTATGGCTGGCGCATCAATCTGTTTTTGTTTTCCGTGAGCTGCATGTGAAGGACGATCCGGCATCATTAAATGTACATTAACAGGAATGTAATGGGGTTTTAATGACGGAGAGACGAGCCCAACCCAGACATCAGCAGGGAGTCGCGTCAATCATCTTCCTCCTCGTTTTCTTCTTCTTCTGTCCACCGGGAACAACACAAAACACTTTCCAACTCAGAGAACAAGTTCTGCTCTCCATGTAAATGCCTTCATCTTCAGTCAGCCATGTTTAAAAGCTGCTCCTCTGTGAATATTTCCGGCAGAAACCAGATCTGCTGATGCTGTTTTGCTAACATTTAATCCCTCATTAGCCGTTTTTCTTCAGCAAACGCCTTTTTCTACGCGCCGCTGATGAGAACTCTTGAGGAACAAAGGCAATCATCCTGGTTTTTACCGGAAGCGCTTTGCGTCCCCCGACTGCGTCGACTCCATTACGAGAGTCCGACAGACACCATTAAGTTCGGTTTGTGATTCGCAGCACAGAACCGGGCCGGGAAGTTGCTCAGGCTGCAGCAATTAAACCCAAGTTGCTTTTTGTTTGGGTCTGGGAGTCGGACGCCGCATGCACTTCACAAAACTTCATTCATTTGCATCCAGCTTCTCCTGATTGAAAAACATTTCAGAGAATTAGTTCTGCAGTTTGACCTGGAGATGAACCCAAAATCAAACCAGAATGAAGAAAATAAAGTTTTAATCTGACAGAAAATTACTGCAGGAACAAATAAAACAAAATAAATCCATCCGTCCGTCCGTCCATCCACATTGAACAGAAACTCAGCAGGTATAATAACATCTGCGGCGCAGACATTAGCATTCTGTTAGCATGCTAGCCCTTCACCAGCAGCAGTTTGAGGATTTTCCTGTTTCTACATCAACCTGAAGAAAGCATCGACGCCCAGAGCCAATAAAAGTGGAAAATCAATCATCATTACCCTCTGCAGAAAATATTTACAGTGTTTCAGAGCAAACTCCTTTTCATCTCTAACAGGGAAATCAATGTCATCTCAAGGTCAATAACTCTGAATCATCAGCTTTGATATCTCTGCTCGCAGCACAAAGACTCTTCAGCCTCAGCCTGATTAATACACATCGACATCAGTGGATGAAAGGTTGAATTTCACCTTGAGACACGATAATCTGGAAGGAAAAGTTCAACGGAAACCAGGAGGCAAACGAAACCGTTCCTGAAGAAACATCGCCACAGATTAGTTCCCGTTGGAATGATGAGATGACGATGCGAGCGGACGACCTCCAGCAGAGATCGATGAGGCCTTCCTGAGGTTTTCACAGGAAGTGACGATTCACTGTGACTCAGGTCAGCTTAGGATGCCGACGTTTTCTCAGAAGTTATAAACTTTCAGGGTGAAATCAGCTGTTTCTGAGTTGGATGATGTTTTTCCTTCTTTTGTTCTTTCTGGTTGAAGCTTTTCACGTTCTCACATTTATTCCCTCCAGATTTTGATGCTGCACCGTTGGAAAGACTTCTGCTCCTACTTTTTAAAATTCCTTTTGGACAGTTATTAAGATACGTAACCATGGCAACAATGTTTTTACAACCAGCAGCAGCTGATTGGCACATCAAGGGCTCAAATAAACTGAACTATGACCCAAAATCCCAGAGGAGTTGGAAAGGAAGAAGTTCAAACCATCTCTAGAAAGTCATGGCCGTTGTTTAAAGAGAAGCGGAAAAAGCAAATGGGGCGGATTAGCAGCGCATTCAGTTCGTATCAACTCTGCTGTCCAGATATTGAGCTGTTAGCATGTCATGATAGCAAGTCTCCAGTCAGAAGCTTCTTCAGATTAGTTGTAAAACAGACTGCTACCCACAGCATGACGGTACACAAGTCGTTTAAAATACTTGAACGATGTGAGTTATGAGGACATTTAATTTCCCTTGAAAGTGGAGCCTCCTGCACAGCCAACAGGATGCATTAAATGCTTTCTGGATGGTGAGTCAACAACAAAACTCTGGTCTTTTTCAGCAGCCATTGTACAGCAGTAAAACCAGCTGACCAAACGTGCTGGAGATCAGGTTGCTAGGTAACGGGTTGGGCTCAGGTTGGGTTGCTAGGTAACGGGTTGGGCTCAGGTTGGGTTGCTAGGTAATGGCGCTGTGTGTCTTTTCTATCCGGAGGTTTTTGAAACAGCTCATTTTCCAGACATAAAAAAACAATAATTAATTAAAAACATCCGGGCGTTTTATTGTTTTAATTGTTTGGCTGTTTTTAGAAGCAGTAGAAACTCAAATGGAAATATCACAATATATTAAAAAAGAATTTTGCAGAACATTTTCCCTTTAAGTCCGACTGAGGAACTCCATCTCTATCCCTGAATAAATAATCTGTCTTTCGTTTGCTTTGTGTTTCATAGTTTGATTTATGTGCCCGGCTCGTTTAATATTGTGCTCTGAAGATTCTCCTACTCAAAGCCCCAGACTGTTTCTTTTTTGGGCATCTTTAAAGAAAGAACTCCACAGTTGTGCTGGTAATAAATAATAAATCTTCTATTTGGAGGAGGACAGAGGAGTGGAGGGGGACTGGGAGTCTTTTCCAGCCATAAAGGGCAGAAAACTTTTCAGCCTCTGTGGGAAACTTTACCCGATGGCGGCGTTTCTCCATCCAAACTGTCCTTTATGTTTCTGATGCGCCTCTGCTGCTGATTCAAACGACCGCCTCACCTCCTCAGGAGCATCGAGCCTCCAGATCACTCAGTTATTCATGAGTCGGCCGAAAGGCAGCAGAGCAACGTCTGGAGGGAGCCGGACAGTGGGCCCTGAGGGCCGCCGCACTGCGAGGAGCAGGGAAGGCTTTTGATTGTTATGTTCTTTATTTTAGTATTTTATGCTCTGATGGTTTTAAAACTAAACATATTTTTCTGATTGAATGTAAATGTTGATATTTGTAAACTGAGCTGCTATTCTTGCCAGGTCCATCTAGAAAAAGAGATTTAAATTCTTTTTCTATTTGGTTAAATAAGGATTATTATTAATTCCCACCATTGGATTGTGTCACCAGGAAGCGTCGCATTAATCTTCCAAGCTGATGACACACAGCTCTCCAGATGGGAAGTTTACTGTAAGTTTGGCTGCAATCCCATCTGTCCTGTTTATTCAACTTTAATTCAACTCCAGGACTGAATCTAAACCTGGTTGATTAGAAAGTCCGGTTCGGTTGGTGAAGTGTGAATGCTAAGCTAACTCTGGTCCACCTACAAACCTCGGTTTGGGTTCGGTTGAAGTGAACTCTGATTCGATTTGAATCCACATGTGAACGCCAAGTGGACCAGAAACCGCTCCAAAAGCAGGAAGTGGACTACAGCGCAAGGCATTCTGGGTAAATACAACCAAACAAACATGCTAGCCTAGTGCTAGCAGAAGAAAATGAGAAATCCTCCAAACACTAAAATCTGACGCTACTCCACACTTGGTGATGAAGGAAGTTGCTCTCAGACCTTCAGGTCAAGTTATAATTGATTTAAACATTAAAAAGCTAAAAATAAAAAATGCATTTCTTAAAAATAAATTAAAATTGCAGCTCTGTGACTGGCTGATCCCACTGAACATGAACCTGATAAGGCTTCAGGTGAAAAAACTTTATTATCCACCACAACAAGAAGCAGAGTTTCACTGGAGAGAGAGCTGTTTGGGTTTCCCATCTGGACCTGGTACCACTTGGTTAAAGTATTTTTTATCTCACACAGAACAGGTAAAACATGTCAAATATATCGCTGAAAAGGTTCATTTGTCTGCTGGTATCTGGAAAGTTTAGGGTGAATCTGCTTAAGAGCAGCTGCTTTTATTAAATCTGGTAAAACTTTGTGAATTTAATTTCCCACAGCTTCAACACGAAGTTATCATCACATAAAAGCAGAACCTGACTGAGAAGTCGGTTCACACTGTTATTAACGCCATAATTCAGCAGATTTATTTTTTTCTACAGAGAGGAACTGCTCACAAAGTTCAGACAAAAGTTATTGCAGTGGAGCCAAAACCATCAGCCAATAACTCCTGTGCACAGATGAAAGGCTTTGGTAATTTCAGCAGGTTCAGCAGGATGAACACGAAGAGCGACGACAGAGCGAACAAAAGAGTCAAAGGCACCTAAAGCCAAACAGAAAGACAAGGCCAGATCAAAAGGAGGCTGCAGAGAGCCTCTAATCCTGCTGCACTTACCAATAATTTTCTCATTATTCTGTATGTGACCCGGCAGGTAGCCGCGCTCGTAATGGGAGAACAGCAGCAATGATTTTCTCATCAGAAGTGAAACATCTGCACCTGAAACTCTGTTTGGGTGCAGCTGCCGTCTGCTCCGCGTCAGGACACATTTCCCCTGAGGTTCGCAAACTTTGGGAGGAGGTTCACTCCACTTCGGTTTTTTATTTTATTGCACTGCTTCACAGCTGCTCCTGAATCCTATCAGACGTATTAAAAATGCACATAAAAAGTGAGATATAAAAGCGCCTGCTGCAGTGAAACTCTGAAAAACTTTAATGGAAGAAGCTGTCATGACTTTCTTTGGTGATAACTGTAAATATTCTCTTTTTTAAACAAAATAATTAATATTTTGATGAGGTGAGCCTTCTTTTAGGCCTGAATATCCTCTTCTAAAAGTAGAGACTCACCTCCAGTATTTCAGTCATGAAACACTGGAAAGTGATAGATTTCAAGTTTTTTTTCACTCATTTTTTAGTTATCAACATGAAAAACATTAAACTCAGTCAAACTGGAAGCTGCAGAAAGTCCTGGTGAAATGCAGGCGACTGAATTTCGTTTTAGTCTCCTGGAAATCAGGAAGGAATTCGATTATCATTATTTTGGACCTAGAAATCATCACAGAAATGCTGCAATAAACATGATGGTTGTGCAGGAATCCCTTTAATTTCTACATTTCATGATGGGAAATTAACTTTATGCTTTTATGGGATCACCTTACTTGCACTAAGCTGCCTGATTAAAACATTTGAACATCCAGAAGGAACTGATCGATTTGAGAACATTAAACCGGTGATGAAGACAGACGAGGCCTCAAACTGCAGCGCTAACATTTAACTGAGTTTATAGGGAACAACTTTAGGTCAACATGATTTCTAATCATTTCTCTGGAGACAGAAGGAAATAAAAGCTACTGGTTTATCTGACCACTGCTGCTAACCAAAGCGTTAGCTGTGCCAACCGTAAAATGTAAACATTGGTTGAGCTAATGCTAAAGCCAAACTGTTTGATGAACGTTTTGGCACGGAAAGCGAATGCAAAGGCTTGAACCTGCATGATATTTAGCAGAAGCTACATTATTGCATTTATTTTAATATTGTGTTCTTTACTGTCTGTTTTATTTTGTTTCTGTGTTTCTTTGCATTTTAGCAGAAATCTCCACTGAGTCGAATGAGATTTAAACAGAATGAAAACAAAATGGTTTCCTTCAACTGTTAGACACTGAAAGCAGCACAGAGAAACAAAGAACCATGGAGATCTTCACTTGGCAGAACAGCAGCTGTTAGCATTAACCTTGGCGGTGAAACGAGGTCTCCATGATGGCTTCTGCCCATCGGGTGCATGTCTGAATGTAAAGGCAAACGGAGAGGGGCGTTGTGAAGGTCAGCTGCAGAGCGAGTTGGTGGCTGTTAGTCGTCTCCTCGTTATGCCGCTGGCTTCATTAGCAGCCTGATTGGCTTTGAGTTCAGCGCCCTGATGAATCTGTTTTGTCCCAGAGTCATTATCGGCTCTGACGGTCATTCAGAAACGGGCCGCGCACACAGCCACCCAACACTTTAATACCCCACTGCAGCACGCCGTCTACGGCTGTGAGCGAAACAAATATGGCATTAAGGGGAAACTTTCATTTGGTTGGAGTTTGATGCAAATTAAAGATCACTGCCTAATGAAGTCTGGAGTCGACAAACTCCGTCAGCCAGCCGCACACAGAGGCCGCCGACCTCTGAGACGGAGATTTTAATTGGAAATGAACGTTGGGGGAGATGAAGAGATTAAAATGGAGGTCGGTTTGGCAGCGACGTGTCGTCGCCCCACCATCAACACGCCGAGCGCCGCACTCTTTACTGCAAACTCACAACTCAAGGATTTTCAACCGAACAAGAAGAGCACACAAACAAACGCCACGATGGAAACTGTGAGAATCTGAAGGAAATTTCAACAGTTTTCAGATTATGTTGGATTGTGGACGTGAGATTATGAACGAGGGCTGCAGCTGGATTATTTTAGTAATTTTAAAAACACGGACCTAACTTTTATAAAAAATTGAGTTTCTTTCATATTTGTTCAAACTGTCGCTTTGTTGTCACAGATAATCTGTGAGAAGATTAATCTCCTCCACCTCCTGCTGAACTCTTATTGCTGAAGAAATGCACCAGAAACAACCAATCAGAGCCGGGAGGAGGGGCTTAGCGCTGTCAATCATCTCGTCAACATCCTCCTAAATGTGCTAACAGCTGACTGATATCTGCTGCCACAGGTGGCTAATGCTACCTAGCGTGAGCATTGACAGCAGGGTAGTTAGCTGTAGCGTAGCAGAGAACAGCGAGGTATGGGTAGCCACATGAGGCTGTGATTGACAGCGCTAAGCCCCGCCTCCTGGCTCTGACTGGTTGTTTCTGGTTGGCACTGGGAGATTATCTGTCCCATAACATACATCATCATAAGTGCTGATACTTTCAACAAACATGTAAAAAAACATACTTTAGCTTTAAGTTTATTTTATACAATATAAAATATATGCAGATAAATAATAAAATCCTTTGTTTATATAAGAAAATTAAATATGATCATTTGTACAACATGATGCAGCTAAATAAATACTCAAATATTCACTTCCTGCTTCACTAAACATCAATGCAGCTCAGGTTTGATTTGTTGACTATTTTCCAGAATTTGAATCAGAAGAAGCTGAAACTTCAGGAGATCTGGACAGAAAATAAAACATTTTCATCTAAAATGTTTCTTTTTAAGCAGTTTTCTCTTAATTTCTGCTCTGATTGTGTTTTTCTTGGAGATGAAAAAAAGTCAATATGTATGAAATGACAAAATATCACAAAACTTATGATCATAAGTGGATCATAAAGGTACAGAAACCAGTTCAGCTAAGAATGAATGAGCTCTGAAACTGATTTCCATTTCCTTTTTACATCTAATGCTTAATCAATGCAACTTTATCTCGATAAGCTCAGACCAAAATGTTTAATGTGATTCAAGCTAAGCCTGGAAATTACAGCTGAATTGGAATGAAAGTTATTGAAGAAAAAGCATTTTATGTCCCTTTGCTGAAATATCTGTTATTACTTTCTGCTTCTTTCACAAAAGCAATTTTCAATGATCATGTATCAAAGCGATGCTGAAATTGAAATGGTCTGAACTCTTAGCACATTCTTTTAGTTAGTTATTGCGAGGTCGACTTCACTTCACCTCAAGCTTCGTCCTCTTTTTGAACACACACAGAAATCCGACACGGAGCAGCTAAGAGTCGAAGCAACTCGGATAAAAGCAAGAAATAAAACGCAGAAAGTCCAAAAAAATCTTCTAAGATGAATTTGTAACCTTCATTCATTTTCTGAGAAGTTTGTAATCACAAAGAGGTTCTGTGTAGTTTTACTCGAGAAAAACAATTTTAAAACTGGGAATCTACCAGTTAAAACATGAACCAACAAGATACCAATGAAAATGAATTTGGGAAAAAAAAAATCTAATTTTTCAGTTGATACATTAATGACTTTCTCAAGACATTTGTTTATTTCTGTTTAAGTTGCTAATTTTGGCAGGACCAGTCCTCCATAGACCTAGAAAGTCCATCCATCCTGTCAGTGTGTTCATGTCCATGAATGCACCGTTACATGCTGCAGGCCGTCTGCCAAGCACACAAACCAAATGTTGTCCTTAAACGCAACACGGCGCTAATTTCAGCCGTCTGCATTGTTCTCCTGTTTATTAAACATCATTTCCATTAATATGTGCAAATTCTTGTATTCAGAAAAAAGCCTGGAGGAGTAAAACTACCAAACATCTGAATGTGTCAACCTGGCAGAGCGAGTGCAGGACTCAGTGGGGGGGCGTCTGAACGGATTCAGATTTAAAAAAATATAAATCTGAAGCAGAGAAATAAAAACAACTTGGGGGGCAAAGCAGGAAACCAGGATTTAAAAAGCAGCAGGTTTGTAGAAAGCAGGTGAGGTGATGAAACAAAATCAATTTTCCTTTTTCTCCTGGATCATCAATTTCTGTCGAATCTCCAACAGTTTGAACCAAACTGGTCCTCAAATGAAGGAAACCAGCCGAGAAGTTCAAAAACAATCCAAGAGACACCAAACAGCAGAAAACTGATACCAAAATTACTGCGTAAGATTTTGTGTTTTTGCAGTGATGAACTGCAGCTGGGGCCACAAAAACAATCAGTCCAGGGGCCACAAATGGCCCACATACCGCACTTTGAACCCCCTGGCTTGGCATATAGTTTCAGCTGGTAAAATAATTAAAATTAAGAAGTGAAAGCCTGAAATGAACCACATCAGTTGAGGACTGGATGTAAAATTATGTTTTTCATATCCTGCCTGGTATTTAAACGTGTTTTTTACTTTATTTCTGTTCCGGTTTTATCCCTGTGGTCAGTTTACTCACTGCTGGAGATTTCGATCTCTCTGTTCTTCGGCCTCAACAGACACAACATCTTTTATTTTTAAAAGACAAAAATAATCAATGTTGTCCTTTTCATGTCCCACCATCTTCCTCCCACGCCGCGGCCGCAGCTCAGAGCACATTGATCGGTCAGGGCCGCGTCCAGCCTGCCGTCTCATTATGGCTCCTCTGTAAAAAGTGACGATTCCTGATGCCTGCTTCACCTGCATGCCACCTTTTCTTTTATTTCCATAAGTTTATGGCCTTAAAGACGTGCTTAATATGCTCAGTAAACACAGGAAGCTTTCATCCTCAGTGGTTTCCAGGCAGGTGATGCGGCGTGTTCTCCAGGAAAGGCTGACATTTTACCTTAAGAGAAAACCTCATTGCTTTGAATGGATTTGTTTCAAGGACAAACTGGTGAGTCTGAAAAACAAACCGGAGATGAAGTTGAATAAACTGCCTTTCCTGGTAAACGGCAGGGGGAAATTACACATTAAATGGGCTGATAACCGGAAAAAATGGGATGTTTTGTAATCTTTGCATGTTTGTTGATCTGTTTCTGTCAAAAAGATTCCCGAAAAAAACTAAAAAGAAACTGAAAGTTACAGAAAGCTTCTCATTAAAGTTATTTCAGACTTTCTGTAAAGAGTTTGAGGTTTTGTTGATATATTATAATTAATAAGAAAAGCAATGATGTATTTTGTAATTTAACAGAAATTAAATCCATTTATTTATAGCAGGATGCATTTTTTAAAAAAGGTTTAGACATTAATACATTAATATTTATTCTGAAAGACCTGAACATTTATCCAGACGCTTTAAAAAGATGCAGGGTGTTACTAGCTAGCAGGTTAGCTGCTAGCTTATAGAGGTTAGCAGCTAGCATTCAGATTAGCTGCTAGCATATAGAGGTTAGCAGCTAGCTTGCAGGTTAGCTGGTAGAAAAAAAATGGTTAGCTGCTAGCAAGTACAGGTTAGCCAATAACATGCAGATTTTAGCAGCTAGCATGTAGAGGTTATCCGCTAGCAAGTAGCAGTTAGCAGCTGGCATGTAGATGTTAGTTGCTAAGCTGCTAGCAAGTAGTGGTTAGCAGCTAGCATGTAAGATTATGTTGTAGCATGTAGCAGCTAATCCCTTAGAATGAATTAGAATGTTAAAAAAACATTCTAATTAATTTTTTTAATTTATTTTGATTATTTTAAAATTTATTACAAATAATAAAGGCTCCTAGTTAGAAAGAAAAATAGATTTATTATTGCTACTATTAGTGTTATTCTGGTGCAGAAAGCCGATGAACAAACAGCTGAAACCGCCGTTTCTTTGTTATATCTATATTTAAAAAACATTTATTTGTTCTTTTTCATTTTTAGCAAAAGTTATTAAGAGCCAAACGTTGCAAAAAAAAAAAAAAAAAAACAACAACAAAACCCTGGTCTTGATGCTCTGATTCTTATCAAGCTCTAAAATGATCTAATTGGAATAATAAAAGCAACTCGACGACCAACAGCCTTTATTTGTGTTTCTGTTATTAAATGAAAAACAGACATTTTTGCTAAATAGACAGAAAACATGAGAATCTGTAAGTTAAACACTGAAATATGATCATATCTCCTACGTAAAGATAATAAACCAACTAATTTTAATGTGTTTTCTTTATTACAGCAGCTTGAATTGATTTATCTCTCTACATTATTCACGAACAAAACACAAAAACACTGATGTGCCAAAAACCAGAGGAAGGTGATTTATTTAGCAGTTCAACTTAATATGCAAGCCATCTATCACCTCATATACGTTGCTTTAAATTTGGACAGTATATCTTATCCTTCAGGGTTCCCTCCTCTGCAGCAGATAGCAGCAAAGCCAACATAAATCTGGGCTGTAAAAGCTGTCAGGCAGCCATGCTGGATTCCTCAGAAAAGGCAAAAAACGGAGAATTAATCCTGTCAACACCATCTGCTTTAGTCATTACGGTGCTCTAATATACTCTATGTGAACAACCCAGCCATATTTTCTCATCCCATCTATCCTAATGTGACAATATTTCATCTCTCAGGAAAACAACGCTCGTTCCTCAGCTGAATGTGATGCATCTGACCAAGAGGTGAGGAAAATTGGGAAAAATCTGCCCTGATGGAGTGAAAGTCGAAAAACATAAAGAAAGTTGCAGAAACAAATCAGTTCATTCTTCTGTATCTGATGCAAAACTAAAAATGACAATATTTGATCCTGAATATTTATTAAAATCATTTTGTGTTCCTCAGGTGCTCCACTTTAACTTGAAGCTAAATATTTAGCTCTAACGTAAATATTACAAACTAGAAACTAAGTATTTAGAGCTAAATATATTGATAAACATTCAGGGTCAAATATCATAACATAACCTCCACATGCAATCAGC
>CAEFZY010031326.1:0-36768 GCA_903066815.1 Brachyrhaphis roseni
ATCACTAAGTGGACACAAAAAATGCCATTTGCTAAAAAATGACATATTCAGAGCAGTAATTTAGCCAAAACTTTATGAAAATATACTTTACATTTAAGATTAAAAAAAATGTTTGTAAATATGTTCTACCTAGAACTCCTCATGTGGTAGTTTTGGCTTTAGCTGGTAGAAAATGTGTGAAAGACAAATCTCCTATGAAGCATCAGTTAATCCAAAAATATTAACAGATCAGCTCTACACTGTATTGATATGAAGTCATGGAAAAAGGGCTGAATGCTTGAGAATTATTTTATCCACAGATTCATCCTGTGCTACAGATGATCAAGTGTACAACAAGGGAATGCTATGATGTTGCATTTTAAGCAATAAACTGTTTATTTCCTTATTTTAAAAAGGGATTGAATCATTTGTTTCTTTGCATATTTAAATGTATTTCTAATATTTTATTTAAAAAAAGGCTTCAATGAAAAATGTTGGTTTTATAAATGTCTTCCAGTGCCAGTGTTACATGTTCATTATAATTTAAAGGTTATTGGTCTTTGTGGATGTGTTCTTGCATTGTTGTCTCATTACTGTTATATTACTTAAAAATCACTCTAAAAACTAATTAAACTAACAGAATTAGACAAATAAAAAGTCATATTTAAATAAAATAAACTATAATAAAAAAAACCCTCTGAACTATTGTAACCTTTGTTCTCTTCATTAAGAAGCAAAGTGAGTCTCCAAAATATTTGTTGTGTTAAAGAAATCAGTCATGATGAAGACATAACGGCTTGTCCTCGTCCTTCCCCCTAATTTTGCCTTAATGCAGAGGCTGACAGCCTGCTGGACAGCGCTGTAATTACGCTGTCTCACAATTAGGCAGGCTGCGATTCATTCAAGTTAAACACCTTTTAGTTCTCCCACTGCTTTCCCCACTCTGCATCATCTCTCCTCCCGTTCTTTTCATCACCTCACAGCATCGCTTCGTTTCTCCTCCTGCTCTCCATCTGTAGATCTGTTTTCTTTTCTTCCTTTGGCTTTTGGACACAAAGTGATATTGTGTAATCAACATGTTCTGTCTCACAAGCAGAAACATGTTGGGGAAGGGGGGCAATAAATCCTTTGTTTTTTGTCTCTGTAACTTGCAGTTTTGCAAATTTCCATCAGAGGCAAAAACAAAAAGATTTTTAATGAACTGATTACTGAGAGTGAGAGCATGGCTGGTTTGATATTTGTAAAGTTACACAGTGACAATTTAACAGCAAATATTTAATGAGCAAGCTAAATATTACGCTCCAAATATAGTTAGACTGTCATAAGAGAAAGATCATTTTTCAAAGTCATATTTTCACCATGTTATTCATTCATTAATAAAGACCACAGTTTTAATCTAAATATTGAATGAGGGAGATAAATATTTAGTTTACAAACTAAACATTTAGCTCCAAATTATTATTAATTTTAAACTAAATATTTAGTTTACAAGCTAAACAAATTAGTTCCAAACTAAATTTTTTATTTTACAAGCTGCCTTGCTAATTAAATATTTTGTAAATATAATAGACTAAATGTTTAGTTCAGAGCTAAATGTTTGGTTTAATTCTTATTGTGCTCATGTTTACTAAATATTTAATTAACCAGTTGGAGTGCCAGATAAATATTCAATCTGAAGCAAAATTTTTAGTTCTTCAACTAAATATTTAACTTGCTTGCTTAATATTTGTGATATTTATTAATGAAGTTAAAACATGGTGAAAATATGACTTTGAAAAATGAAATTATTGTTTTTTTTTTCTCTTATGACTGGCTAAATAACCCAAATATTTGGTTTTAATTCATGGCTAGATGCAAAGCGTTCTGTTCTTTATTATTTCTGGAGCCGTCTTCGTGTCCTTTACGTTTCACCGCCCAGCAGCCAACAGGCTCTCATGCTCGGCGGTGTGGAGTACGGTTTGGGTCTGGCACAGAGAGCCAGAGAGGAAGGAAATCAATAACCATCGACATGCAACACTGCATCAGGGCTGCTTCTGCCCAGAGAGAAAGCAATGCATATGAGCAGAGAGAAACGGAGAGAATGAAGCTGCGATAGAGACAAAAGGTGTGCTTGATGTAATTAGAGAATAACCTGAGGCAGGGACAGAAAGGCAGGTGATAAAAAACAATCAAAACCTTAAAAAGATGCTGCAAAGCCGGCATTAAAACACATCAAACTCAGTGAGAGGAATTATTTTACGATATTAAAGACAATTTAAGATTTCTGCAGCTTTATCATCATATTTCAGCTCTGCAGTAAAAAAAATCTCCTCTTTAGCTCAACTATCATGATAATTATCACCTGGAATAAACAATGAAACCCAGAAACAGATGAAGTCTGTTCTGTTAGATCAAGAGAAAACTGTGATTATTGGTTCATATAAGGCTACGCCTGTCACAATTAGCAATAAATCAATTAATCGCATGATAAAGCAAGCTAAATAATTTCCATTTGCATGATTTATCGTTTTTCTCTTTTCTCTCTCTTTCTACCAAAAACTAGATGATAGAAGTCTTCAGTCTAGTGGTTTGGTCTCATCTAGTTCATTTGTTTAAAGGACAATTTTGTTTACAAAGATTTCCTAATTAATTTTATCTGTTGTTTTGTTTATTTATTTTGGATATTTCAAATGTCTTCCAGTTCACCATTGACTATGAACAGTTTAAATAAAAATACACTATCCCTTCCCTGAAAGTCAAAGTATAAAACCTAACCTGCCTCCACATTTATTGATACACCCATTAAGAGAAATTTCAAAATATAAAATGTTATATTTTAATTTACTTTATTCCAACAAAGACTAGATATTAATAACGACAATAATAAATGATGTAATATTACAGCATTTTCTGGACTATAGAGCGCACCTGATCATAAGCCGCACCCAGCACATTCTTAAAGGAGAAACCATTTTGTACATACATAAGCCGCACCTTGTCTATAAGCCGCATGTGCCTACATACAGACGGTACACAGAAAGAGTTTTCAAAGTTTTAGTAATATACCTTAACTTTTCTTTCCAAACAGAGCCTGTGACGCGGCAGTAACACAGCAGCAACACGGTAGTAACACAGCACTAACAGGGCTGGTTAAAAAAAACATACCGGTAAAAGTCACTGAGAGCCGTCTTCATCTTCCTCCTGAGCAAGGAGACGTGTTACGTTACATTGAACTTGCGTCTTCCTCTACACACATGTCTCACTCTTACCTTTTCTGTTCGAGCGCCCCTGGTGGCCGTTAGAAAAAAATACACAAATAAGCCGCATCATTGTATAAGCCGCAGGGTTGAAAGTGTGTGACAAAAGCCGCGGCTTATAGTCCGGACATTATGGTATAGTGCTTTCTCTAGTTAATTTGTGTCATCTTTATCTACAAAGTGTAGTTCTGGAAAAATGTGGAAACTTATCCTAAAAATGCTTGAAAAGAGAAAAAAACTGCACAGATGATTTTTTTTTGCTAGAATCAAATGTAATTGGCACCATTGACAGTTTGGAAAAGCACTTCATGTTCACTGATAAGAACAGCGGAGGACCCGTGGTGCTGTGGGCCTGTTTCTCTTTCAAAGGTCCTGGGAACCTTTGACTTTAAATAAAACTCATTTATCCAGAAAGGCCATCGTTTTTCCTGTGATTTTGTAATACTTCTGCTGCTGTATTCATTGTGTTCTGCCTTTCAGGACGGCTCACGCACAGGGCAAAGCAGAGGCAGCGGTGGGAGCCGCACAGAAAGCCCACGAGGAGAGTCGGATGGCGAGGGTCACCGCCAAGCAGTTCTCCCCATCCTTCCAGCACCCTGGAAACGGTGGGCTCCCAGTACACACCAAAACCAGAAACGATTCCCACATAACGACAAAGTTGCACATGTAATGTGCAGAGTGACATGAAAAAGCTAAACACTATTTTCGACCTCCTACACTGCAAAAACTCAAAATCTTACCAATTAATTTAGGTTTATTTTCTACTGTAAATATCTTAGTTCACTTGAAATAAGACATAACTAACTTACAGATCACTTTTCAGGAAGATTTGGACCCATTGCATGTTATTGTTTACATCCAGAAATGTTATGCATGCGCATAGTGCAGCTATGGAGGGCTTTTACTTGCCATCCGTAGCTGCACTGCTACGGTAGAATAACTCCGTTAACAACATGGAGATGTAGATGTTATTAATTTAGAGCAATGAGCAACCTCAAAGGAAAATAATGCAGAAAAAACGGTGAAGAACAACTCAAAACCACTTTTTTCTTGCTCTCTGTGTCGGCTACGCTACACGCAGACTCGTTGCCATAGCAACTGACAATAATGCCACCATATGTATCAGGATTCAACACCAAAGAACAACTCAAACATTTCCCACTCAAAGAACAGAACATTCCGTCCGTTATAGTTCTATGTTTTTAGGCTTAATGTTTATTTTGCGATTACTATTAAGTGATAGCTGTAGTAGATTAGCTACCGCTGCTATTAGCTAAGCTAACACAGCGGTGGTTGATTAGCTAATTTAAACACCTGCTCTACTGATGATCTGTCAGACTTGGTGTTTTTAGGTCGCCTTTTTAAAAAGTGTTTTTACTGAACCAAAACATACGAAATTCCACGTCACACCTACATGTTAAGGTCATTAAAGTCAAGCTAGCATAACTGATCTACTTCCCTCGCTATTTTTTTCTCAGTTGAAACTTTTTCCTGACCTTATCTAGTTGTTGTAGTGTTGACAATTACTAGCAATGCACTGCATCCTTTTTTCTTTTATATAATATCATGTGTACATTTAAGATTTAATCTGTTATGATGACAATTTAACAGCTTAAACCAATACTAGTCATAATCAACCAGCAGCTTTTTGCCGTCCAGCGGTAAGCGTGTGACATCATACTGCAAGGGGTCCATCGGAGCTTTTTTAAAGTCAATAATTCCTTAGTATTGGTGAAAAAGTTCTATTCCCATTGCCAGATTATTTCACTTTTAACTAAACTTCACATGCGAACAGACCAAACACGTGTTGATACGTTATGTGTGTCAGTTGGGGGGAGTTGATGTTAAAGGTCATCGACGGCCTCCCTCCAGCTTCGCCATTCCACGTCTGTCAGTCACACCTGTGGCGCTCCGCAGGTAGCCGTCCCATACAGAGCATGCAACATGGCGCACCCGCACACAGGCCGCATGGCCGTCATGACCGCCATCTTTTCTGCTCTCACTTATGAGAATGTCTCTGCCAACAAGCATCAGCTCTGACATTTAGCCGCATGTTTGTTTGGACTTCTTGGACATCATCTTCCTCATGCCGCCCCACTGTTTTCTTTTGAAATATTTTCTGTACTGACTAAATTAAGAACTTAAATCATAAAGTTATTTTCTCATGGTCATTATTGCTACAAAGGTGTTGCCATATTTATCCATTCCTTTTGGTTCCGTTTCTTAATTTATTCTTAAGTTTGGTTCCATCCATCCATCCATCCATTTTCTGTTCACCCTTGTCCCTAATGGGGTCGGGAGGTGCTGGTGCCTCTCCAGCTGCGTTCCGGGCGAGAGGCGGGGTCACCATGGACAGGTCGCCAGTCTGTCGCAAAGTTTGGTTCCTTGGTCTTTATATTATCTTTCTCTTAGATCAGTGGTCTGCAACTTGCGGCTCTGTGGACTTTTCCCAATGGTTTTAGCTCTTGGCTAAACATAATAAATAACCAGCTGGTGCTTTAAAATCTAAATATAATTTTAAATTGTGGTTTTTAGCAGTTTTTATATTTTTTATTGGAATAAATGTGTTGAATTTCCAAAACAGAATGACACTAAATCCCCCCATATTGTTTTAGATGTATTTTTCTTGTAATTACATTCATAACTGTGGGATTGTTTGCATGATTTCTCACAGATCGCAACATCCCGTTGACGAAAATGTATTCATCCCATTTTTTTAAATTCTAAAACCTAAAAATGAAAAAAAAAAAGATGAATCTTTAAAAATGAAAACAAATTTCCTTTCGTATATATTAATAAGGTAAAAGAATGAACATGTTTTTGTATCGCCCAAATACCTGTCCTATTAGGCAAGATTCACACTTTGCTCTTTTTTGTACTTGCATTTGGATCTGGCAAAAAAAACAAGAAAACTAGCTGTTTTATGGCAATAAGTTTATGTTTTTTGGTGTCTGAAAAACGAGCCGTTTCCAAAACCTCCAGACGAACTGGACATGTGCCGTTACCTAGCAACATAAATGGTGCTTCAATTTGTTTGGTCAGATGGTTTTACTGCTGTATTCGCTGCACAATGGCTACTGGAAAAGATAAGTACTTTGTTGTTGACCCACCATCCAGAAACTACTTGCTGCATTCTTGCTGGTTGTGCAGGATGCTCCACTTCTGCTTTTCAAAGATCTCAAAATAGGCAGAACAGACCAAAGTAAAATCTTGCTATCCATTTGTATCACCCATAGATCCATCCTAACCTGTTTAAGAAAGCATAATAGGTCACCATAAACAAGTTTAAAGCCGAAGAAACATCTTGATGCTTTCCTTCTGATTGCTGAATCCGTCTCATTTTTCTCTGCAGGAATGGAAGTTCAGCGACCCAAACGTCAGGTTTCCAGTGAAGTTGAGGGTGAGGGCCTGTCGAGTAGCGCCGGCACCGCGGAAAGCCCAGATCTTTACACAAAAAGTGTTGGATCTGATGACCCCTCCAACGATGCTGTGACCCCCGACCTCAGCCCACCCTCCTCTTCACCTCCCCACACGCCGCCGCCACCTGCCCGACCGTCGCAGCGAAGCAAAAGCGCCCGATTCCACCGGCAGACCGCCGTGGACCATGGAGACCGGGGGAAGGACGGCGGTGAGAAAGGGGGAGAAAGGGGACACACGGAGATTCAAGTGCTGATGGAGGGAGGCGGCGAGGGAGGACTGAAGGCGGAGTATCCACGCGCCAACAGCTGGAGCGAGGACAGGAGGAGGGGGGTGCTGTCGAAAGGAGGCGGCGGGATCAGTGGCCGTGGAGGAAGCCGGACCAACGGACACAAACACAGCTCATCCAATCACAAATCGCGGGAGCACGGCTCGACCAATCACAGGCAGGCCAGGGGCGACAGGTGGACGGAGTCGTCTTCGTCCGCCACTTGGACGTCTGGGCACAGGGGGACGCACGGCAGAGGGGGCCGGCTGCTGGAGCAGGACGAGGAGAAGATCAGCAACTACGAGATGGAGATGAAGCCTTTACAGCCCAGAGACTCCACTACCCACAAGCCCCATGGGCACGGGGAGGAGCGGCACGGGCACGGAGAGGGGCGCTCCCACGGCGCGCCGCGGCAGAGGCACAAGAACCGTGAAGGGAGGGACGGGGGCAAGGACTCGACACACAAGGGGGAGAAAATGGATTTGCGGCCACTACGACGAGACCTCACCCTGTCCCCGCCTCTGAAGTCCTCCCCCATCGTGCCCGACCGGCAGGACCTCAGCCTCACGCCCAGCAAGGGGAACTCGGTAAGTCTGACATGCTCTGATGGTACGATATGCCTGAAAAGCGTATCATGACGTAAGCATTGCATATCAGTCGATATCGGTAATTAACGATTTTTTTAAATATCTGAAATACAGCCAAACTGGTGATGTGACTTTTCCTGTTTTGCCCATAATTTGTTCTCAAGCTGTTGGACTCATTTTCTCCTTTCAATCCATGCTGTTGATTTTTATTTTACTCAGTTATGAGGGACAGTGGGAAAACCAAGCAAGCAGTTTCTGTTGCTTGATTACCTAGCAACAGGCTGTTGTTTCTTATCTGTCAGGTGATTGCTAGGTAACCAAAGAAGGACTGAGCTAGTTGATGCTACTAACCTCGCTTAGGTAGCCAGAGGTTGAGAGGTTGAGCAGATAAAGTCTTTCCTCTGCCTACATCCCCCACAATGCTGTGCAGTTCTGGATTGAAGTTCATTGAAAGGAATCTAGTCTGTGCTTCATTTTTACCAAGGGTAGCCTGTTTCTTTCTTTTTCAATTAGTTTCAATCAAACTGTTTTTGACTTCCAAACTGATCCATACCCAGTGAATATGCATATCTTCAAGTTTCTAGAAACTGTGTTATTTAATTACTGTTCTGCAGTCAACAACGCACTGAAACTCTGATCTTTCACAGTTTGTGTGTCTATGTTGTCCCTTGGCGGACAATTATAGAAATACTATTCTTACGGTGTTCTCATACTAGTAAACTCGGTTCGATTGGGGACCAAAATTGCAACATTTGTTACAGTTTCAGCTGCTGTGGTTCTCTTTCACACTGCATGATCCAAACCCTTTGAAAAATCAAGGGTCGCCTGTGGTGGCATCGCACCAAGAACCGCTGAAGAAGACACCAAGCACAACTTCCTTCTTGAGTCATTTCTCCTGCTAGCGCTGGAGAAATGACTCCACTTATTTTGGTTGTGTTTACCCAGAATGCCTTGCGCTGTAGTTTGTTTCCTGCTTTTGTAGCAATCTCCGAGGCACTTGGCATTCATATATGCATTTGAACTTCAACTGAGCCGAGTCTGAGGTTTGTGGGTAGACCAGAGTTTGACTTACATGCTCACTCCTCCCCAACTGAACCGGACCTTCTAGACAAATGGACTGGAGTTGGATTAAAATGGACTAACCTGGACTGATGTGAATGCACCATTAAACAAGGATTCATGTTGAAATAATCAAGTTACTTATGACTCTTCCTTCATCAACTTAAGAAAGCTCTTTGAAATTTTCTCTTGTATTTGTTGACATTTTGATGGTGACCCACAAACATAAAGACAGTTGTAGGTTGTTGATGCTGTTAAATGTGTTGAATACAGGGTGGATCCAAAAGGTGAAGAGTTTTTGGTTGATAATGGCTGCATCACCTCTCCACCAACGCTTTAAGAATTGCTTGAACTCATCTAGACAAGTTGATTTTCTCTCATCTATTTTGTGTCTCAGTAAGGCTCTCCTGACTGCATGTCACTGTCCTAAACACAATGTTTCACTGACATTTGTGGATGTGGTTTTGTTTTTTTTTTGGCATAATCTGTGGGATTTATTTAACAGCTGGTCTCCAAATTTCTCTTTCTGCATGAGCAGGTTTCATGGTAACCGAAACAGAAATGTGTTTTTCCATGAAATCAGGATATTTAAAACCAAACTAGTGATTACCTTCTAGCTGTAAGCTGCTATAATAACCTCTATCTGTGTGGTTTGTCTTTGCTGGCTGCTTGTTCAGAGGTTAGGTAATGTTTCAAACCCCTTTGGACCATTACCCTTAACTTTTCAAAACTGACAACCAAACATTCGCACCCACTTCACACCAAGAGGAGGCAGCCATGTGGAGTTAGGAGGTGTCACTTGTGGCAACAACCCAAAGCAACAGTTTCAGGGTCTCCCTGGAGAGAGTGTCAGAAAATGTGTGCTGTTATCCCTGCTTTTAAATGCTGACAGAAACATTAACCCATACTGATTTCTCACTTTCCAGCCTCTCAGATCCATTTCAGCTACATTCTGCTAATGGACAAGATTGTAACTCGAAACCTTGGAGTTTTCTGAACGCCACAGATGCATTTAGGGGCTTAGTCATGTTTGGTTTCTCCAAAGGAGGAGGGAAATCTGGGTTAATGTTTATAAGTATGATGTACAACACATGCACCAGGATAATATCAGATATCAATCAGACCCTCTTTCACTCTAAATTATTGTTGCACTGACTGCAGTTTTCTGCAAAAACCTGACCTGCCAAACGCTGTCAGATGTTTTTCTTATTTTATTGAAAAATATACCTTTGAATTAACAGTACAGACTGGTTTTTACTAAGCAGGAGGTAGTGCTCTGAAATGTAAATGAGAATTTCTGTTCAAACTTTAAAACAAAAAAATCAGTTTTGTAGTCTTTCATTCACCAACAGGTCAGACTGCAGACCTGTTTAAAGGTTCTTACCAAAAATAAAGTACGGAGAGGTATTGTGCTTTTTCAAGATCACAAGGTCTGAGGTCTTTTGAGGACATTCAAAAAAACAACTTCAACCTCCAAACAGTGTGATGAGTTTTAGTTTTGCTTGTAGTTCAAAAAGAAAATGCACAGATGCAGCAGCTTTGTGTCAATTTAAATGTGAAACCAGTCTAAAACAAATACCCTGCAAAAAGTCAAACATTACAGGAAAAAATAAAGTACAGCATGTGTAACATTTCCAAAAGTCAGTTTGTAATAAGCATCACAGACTTATTGTAAGTTGGCAGTTTTTTCTTGTTTCACATGACCGTAGATTTCCACCTCTTGTTGTTTAATTCCTTTGGATGTTGACCTCCAAAACATTTCATGTAGATCTTCTTGTGTTTCTATAGATTTTATTGACAAAATAATATTTTTGAAACACATTTTTGTTGTATATTTCAAACTCTTCTTTGAAGCTTCCCAATGAGCAGCTAACATAAGTTAGCAGTTGTAAAATTAAACGCAGCTAAAACTCACAACATTAATAATTAAATTAGTTAAGAACATACACAAACCATGGAAAATTTACACATGTAACCCTGTATAAATTGAAATTTGTCTAAAACTTATGTTTACATATAATACTAAATAAATTTATAATGCTAATATAGGCCACAAGGGGAGGAGCTGACAGTGTAACAGAGATCTTCTGATTTTGGCAAATTAATTTGGCAAATAAATAACCCAATTTTTACAATGTTAACATCTATAATGATTAAAAAATAAATATTTTCATCTTTGCAAAGCCTGTAATCTTCTGTCTACAGTTTCTCTATATTTGGTTAAAATTTAAGTGTCCTCTATATACTAAAAGCTAAATAAAATATCATGGAATAATAGATAATAAATCAAATCTGACCTGTTTAACTTTTCAGGCTCAGGGTGATTGAGAACATTCCTAGCATTGATCATTCCTGCTTTACATTGCACTGCTATTTATATCTGCATGGCTTAATAACCGCACAGCAGCTGTATGATGCATTTGTCAAATTTGTCGTGTCACTGCCACACATTGATTTGACTAAAAGGATTTGTTACCCACTGTCATGAGAATACATCCCGTCCACCGTGACATAACACAGTGTTATCCCTCATATTAAGATAATCCTGCAGGACAAGTGCAAGGTTTACCCTTGGAAAAAAAATTATTTTGGTTCTCTGAACAAGCAGAAGGGATTACTGTTGTAATGTGATTTTATTCATTTTTTATTTTGGCGGGTTATGTCTTAACTCGAGCTGGTGACTCGCTAATCCCTGCTGATAATGCGGCTTTAGCATTAGCTAATGAAAGCAACAGGAAAATTCAAGTGGAAAAAGTGGAGTTTCTCCATCCCTCTGCTGACTCGCCCCAGTTTGTCCGCAGCAGTTTGATGACGCTGAGGAACAGAAGCCGCTACCTGCTGCAGGAAGGCAGACGTACACAGTACACAGATGCATGCTCAGAGAACAACCCCAAGATGCACCTTAGTAACAGAGGAATGAAAAAGTAGCCCATTGCTCTCAGAGAGGTGTCTTATTGGTTAACCGGCACTCAGTTGCTAGGGAACAGCGTATGCATCGCTTCGGCTGCAGCCAATCAAACGATGGGGAGTTGGAGTTGGTGTGTGTGTGTGTGTGTGTGTGTCTGCATCAGCAGAGAGGCGAGTGAGATCGGTGTTAAACAGGTTCCCAGTACACACAAATACTACCATAAATACACAACGAGCGCCATGGGACCAGAGCTACACCCGTCTCCAGTCAGTCGCTGAGTAAACATGACTGTCCTACTGTTGGTGCAAAAAACCAGAAGCTTGTTTGTTTTTTTTAGTTTGTTTTTTTTTTCATTTCATTCAGTGTGGCATGAAAAGCTTTGAAGGTAAACACCTCTGAGTCCGTCGTGCGTCCCACTGGCACATATTTACATGAAGACGATTCCCCAGACTGGTGAGGCTTTTCACCCTCCGCAGCAATTAAAACGACACCAACAGAGAGGGAAAAGAAAAAAATGCAGTGAGATAGAAACACATTGCAGATTTCCATCCTCCATCTGATCAAACTCTCCCCATAAAAGCCAGGTGATTTAACAAAAAATCTCTCTTGAAAGCATGTGTGATGGATCATCTTCTATAAACAGGTGTGTGCTGACATGGTCTGAGCTGTGATCGTGGTCAGCTGCTGCGTTTTGGCTGCTCTGCAGTTTATCTGGGCGGGCCGCAGCGAGGAAGCGATGCAGTTTACACATCACGCTGGTAAAATGGATCTCTGTGATGGGAAGATACAGCGTTTCAATGAGAGCAATTAGCACTATTAGCTTAGCTCTGAATTAAATGAAGTTGGTTTCATGCAGATCATCAGATTATTATTACTTCACTGAAGAATTAAAGGGGCAGTGTTATGTAAAATCTGCTTTTTTGGGCTTTACGTCATGATATACTCGATGTTGTTCGATCTTCAGACGCAGAAGTGTTGCCTCGATTCTTGCATGTTTTAGAAGTCCTTTAATCTCCATGGCAACCATTTCAGCTGTGTAAAAGCCTGGTTGGACCTAGCTCCGCCTTCGAGGCAAAGCTCCTCCTCAGAGCCTCAGACCTAAGGAGGTTCCACCTCACAGAGCAGACCTCCCCGCACAGCTCCTTCAGACTAGCCAGCAGCAATTAGCAAACACCTGGTGGAACTGTGCATCTGCTGAATTCATTATAGGACTGCTGTACTTCTCAGTGTAATGCTGGTAAAGACATTTCTTTTTAAACTTTTTTTCTTTGTTACAAACATATTATATAAAATCAATGTTTTACTATTTAATATAAGAGAATAGTAAAACATTTCTGCTCCTTACAGGAAATGGTGTCATGTTGGCTTGCTTCAAAATTTAGATTTTGCAAGTTATTTATTTATATTTCTACCTATACTTTTAAGATTTATGTAGCTGTTTAAATATGCCACCCTAATTCTTTGTTTCTTTCTCTCTCTCTCTCTCTTTCTTTCTTTCTTTCTTCTTTTATCTGTTTTGATGCAGACAAGAAAATAACGATTTCAGCTCATCTGTCTCTCTTTTACAGTTCTTTGCGTTGCAGGATTTCTGCATCTTATTAGCAAAACTAACATTTCCTAAAATGCAGAAATATTTGATATATACCGGTAATATAGTATAATATACAGATTTTTTTGTGAATGATTATGCTTTTGCACAAATTAGAAGCTAACCAACAAACCGCGTCATAAAATAATGCAGAGCAGTAAGCGAGGAGCAGAGAGTGTGAGCATAAAACCAGATCAGATCTGCGTCCAGCCTCTGCTGTGGTAATCATCTCTGACACAGATCTGTGATAAGCCTAACACCCCGGTGATCAGCAGAAACCTCGTCGGCAGCCACTCTGGATGGGACGGATCCATCTACAACCGTGTGGCACCAAGTCCCATTTCCCATCTCCCTCTGCAGCCATCATTACAACTATTACAGCTTTAATTAAAACAACAGGTCCTCTGCAGATAAATCCTTTCCTTTTTAAGACCAAAATGTATTTAAAACAGTCAGGAATAAGTAGGACGGAGGACTCCGGTGTTCATATTTACCCAAAGTAGACAGGTGGTTGGAAAGAACGGCCTTCACCTCGACGACCCGGGCTGTCAGCAAGCATCTGCTCAGACACCGCTTCACAAAACAACCCCGTTAGTACAGGACAATATTTATCTTAACATGCAAAATGCACCTTTTTTGGTTCCTACTTTGGTGAACATTGAAGCTCCAAGATGAGATAAGAAGCAGAGAGCAGTGCAGTTTATATTTTATAAGACGGATGCATGATAATTATCGACCTGATAAGAAATTATGATGTCATTTTTATCGGCCAGATTTATGAATAACATGTTTGGTGCTTTTATTATTATTATTATTATTATTATTATTATTATTATTATTATTATTATTTTAAGTTGAAGTGGTGTTGGTATAACATGAGAAAACAACTTTTTACTGGAAATTAATTATTTTAAAATTCCTTCATCTCATGTCAAAAAAACAACTCAGTCATAGTTTAAAAAATAAAACATCAATCACCGCAGGGTGTTAAAAGAAAACAACAGAAATAATAAAAACATAAAGGGTCAGAAAGACTCCAACACCGTGTGATTGCAGCACAGCTTGGCAGCAAACAGAGAACGGCCCTTTAAGGTTTTGTAGCTACCATGACTAACTGCCATGGCGGTTGCTATGGAGTTGCTATGACAACAACAGTATAAGTACATCTTAACTATTGCTCAATGTCAATTTTTGAGTACTATAATACTAATATAAATATCAGCGATATTTATTAGTACTTTCTGCCAAACTAGCTAAATTAACTTTGCTAATGTGGCTTTTATCTGCTAGCTAAGATGGACATGTAGCCTACATGTTTACTACATGTACATACTCTGCAAGTCACAGCAATTTTTGTTCATATATCTTTCTCTTGCACATTGGTCAAAAGTGTCAATTTACTTTCTTTTTGTTGGTCTAAAACGTGGTTCATCTGTGCTTTGTGCTATGCTTGCCTACCAAGATGGCGCAGATTACTTTTGGTACAGAATTGTGAGACCTATGTTTATGCTGGGTTTGTGTAACAAATGTTAAAAGAATGTCCAGCAAGGAGAAAAACTGTGCATTTAATATGTCAAACCCAACCATCACTTTGAGGATGCTGACGATGCTAAAGACAGTAGCAACAAGCTAGCCTTCTCAAATCCATTGGCGAAGCTGTTCAAGTAACATGAAAATCTGCCTGAAGATACAAGGGCTGAAGCGATTAAAGATCGAACGTCCAACTCTCCACCCTCGTTGAAGCTAAATAAAGCTAAATATTTAGCTGCAAACTTAGCTCTAAGCTAAATATTTAGTTCAGAGGTGTCCAAAGTGTGGCCCAGGGACCATTTGCAGCCCTCTGAAGGATTTTGTGAGGCCTCAGACCTCAATGCTAGTGATCCAGATGGACACTTTTTCATAGAGCAAGATTATTTACAGATAAATAACGTGTTAAAAAAAATATGAGGTACAAAAAAATATATTTCCATTTATCAACATCTTTGCATTCATCTTAGTTTTGAAGTAACTAGAACCACAAAGATCGACCAACTTTTACTCAAACGCTCAACTCAAATAAAAAAATCAACCCCAAAACGTCAGAAACTGTGGGCCTGTCCTATGATAATGCAGTCATGGTAAAGCTTTTTTAGGTTTTGAAACTTTTAAATCTACAACGATTTAAAAGTTTACTTTAATTCATTATTCAGCCGATAAACTAAAAAAAAAACGCAGTTTGTTTTAAAAAAAATTTGCAGTCCCTGAAGTTCTTTTGACTTCATGATTTTGGCCCTTATAGCAAAATATTTGGACACCATTGATGTAATTTGAAAACTAAATATTTAATTTGAAACTGTGAGATGTATGAATGAATATCAGTTAAAATATGACTTTAAAAGGTGAAGCTCCATTTTTTTCTTATGACTAAATAACCCAAATTACTGCGATGAGTTTTTAAGTGTGTAACTTCGGAAACGGCACCACATATTCATACAAACATTTGTTGGGACTTGTGCATCTTTTGACAAAATTCCCAATATAAATCCTCACAGTTGTGAGCAAAGGAACAGTCTAAATAAAAAACGAAAACCCCAAAATAAATTCATCGTTCATGTTGGTGTTGAGTGGATGCAACCTGCTGACCGCAAATGAAAACAGCCTGTAAGTGTGCAAGCTTCGCCTGTGCACGTCCTTAATACTGACACCTTCTCCTTTCTCTCTTTTCTCTCTCCCACGCAGGCCTACAGCTCCATCCTGGTTGCCATGGTGATTCTGCTCAACATCGGAGTGGCTATTTTGTTTATCCACTTTTTTATTTAAAGGCGGCGATGCTTTCAGAGTCAACTTACCTATGCCAGAAACACGATGAAAACCACGAGTATTACAGCAAATCTGCTGCCCCTCCGTGCGTCCCGGCCGACGGAAGACCCGGACCGAGGACTGGAGAGGGGGAACCGAGGCCAAGCCGGGTCCGGTCCGGTCCGGGTGGAGGAAGAGCTGAGGCCAAAGAATAGGACAGCAGGTTGGTCCAGGGAGGAACCTGGACTTGTGTGACCCAAATGGGCTGACTTGAACACGCAGACAGGACTGACGGACTTTTTCATTGTCAAATCATAGTTTTCGACAGATTTGTAACTTCAGATTTATTTATTGACTTTTTTTTTCTTCCCATGTGCAATACGTTGATGGTTGTATTGTTTATTTTTGCAACCCACCCTCTTCTCTCTGAAACCCCTGCCTTTTACTTCCTCCGCCTCCCCAGCGGCTGTTACTGATGGTACAGGCGGTGAAACCCGGGCGGCGAGTTCTCATTTCACCTCGCTTTTCATGCACGTGTGTGTGTGGGTGGGTGTGTGTGTGCGTGTGTGTGTTCTCCAGTTGCATCCAGAGGTGGGCAGAATAGCACTAGTTATTTATACATATTTTTACTCGAGTAAAAGTAAAAAGTATTCATTCAAGAAATTACTCAACAGGAAAAGTCTACTCAAGTACTGAGCAACTGATCAAATTATCAATCATTTAATGTTTAAAAAATACATAATCAGATGGACCAAAATATAAAGTTAAGTGGAAATTTTGGTATTTTAAGGACAACAAATGACAAAAATTCATATAAGTGGCAAAAATTAAAATCAGGCTAAATATATATTTTTTTCCAAATCAGTTTCTTTCAAGTAAAAAAAACTTCAGATTTTTTTTCTAAAACTGCAGGTGTGTGTCTGTCTGGTGAAGTTTTGGTTAAAATATGTTTGATTTTCATTCAGTGGGTAGAAAATCCAGAAATTTTAGTCAAGTAAAAGCAGCGAAACTTCGTAATAAAACTACTCAAGTAAAAGTGAAAAGTACAGCGTAGGAAAAATGTTTCTAAAGGTAATTTTTTTCAGTTTCTCAAGAAAATGTAACTAGTTACTACTGAACTCTTTGCATATCTGAATGTTATGAATATTATCAAGCAATTATCAATATTACAAGGTAACAAAATAATACTTTCTGCTCTCCTGCTAAAACGTCAGTGAAAGGACGCAGTAGGGTTGCCAAATGTCCCGTAATTTCAGCCAAATCCAAGTTTTATACGGGACGCTCTGCTTTTACTACAGCCTCCAATTCGTATTTCCAAACACTAGATGGCGCTCCTCTCCTTACTTACCTAGACCTAGACAAAAATGTAATGTCGAAGTAGAAAACGTCGCGCAAATGTGCTTTGACTGCTAACGATTCTTGTGGTCAGAAGTGACAACTAATTTTATTTTATTTCTTTTTTTACAAATCTACAAAGAACAGGAGACTCTGCAACTGCAAAAAGTAATGGGAACAAAAGAATTAGTGGTAAACCTGTCAGTGATTAAAGCTTTTTGCAGTTTGCCGTCAGGAGTTTTCAATTGGACATGGAGGTGAAAACGATTAATCTCAGCGGTTTACATAAAACTTAATGATAAGTAATGTGCTTTTAACCAACAATGCAGGTTGTTATTGCATTAGTTTTTAATTGTATTTACACTTTGTTGGAAGATGCAGTCATTAAAAATCCTTCTGCTTACTGAGGACATAATCAGAATAAAACGTAAGAAAATTAATAATAATAATTATTTAGTAAGAAATATTGTGTGATGACGTCATAATCGACACATTAGGTCATTAAGCCTCACACCTGATGTATCTGTTCTTTGAGTTGAATATTTGAAATTAAAAATCCTTAGCAACATTTGGATGAGCAATGCTAAAAGTATTAGCATTTCCTCCATCATCCGGGGGAGTTAGCTAAACAGCTAGCTAACACTTGAGTTGGAAATAACCCAGTCTTTGTTTTGTCGCTAAATTCACAAATCGCTTCCAACTATTTCTTTATTATTATTATTTTTTTTACCAGAAGAGCATCCTAAAATTACAAGAAAGTTATTTAAAAAGCTTGGATATATTTATTAAAGCCTGACAAGATCAGCTCAGCAAGTCTGTGGTTCTTTCCTCGGAACAGACTCAGTCGTTTCCTCAATCGTTTCAAAGGACTGCTATTGATAATTTGGTGATGAAGTGTTAAAAGACAAAGTATTTTCTTATCTATAAAACCAACACCAGAGTAGAACTTAAGATTCTCAACGTCCCTCATTTTAAGTTTTTGTTACTTTTCGTGTAGCAGTTAAGATAAAATTGCAACATTATCCTGGTATTATGTTGACTTCGTTTTCTTTCTACTTTATTTTTGTGTTCCTAAAACTTTATTCTGTTAATATTATGACTTTATTCTTGTGGTGCTAATTCCTATGGCACTAATATTCAACCATTTGACCTGAATTCAAAGTGTAAATAAATAAACAGTAAACTCGCATTTCAAACAAGATGGCCGCCCTGACACCACCCTCAACTATGTAAACACAAAGAGTGGTGAAAAAAAATCCATGTTTTCAAAAAAAATTAAGTGTTTAAAAAAAAGCACTCAGTAACAACAAACAAAGTTGAGTCCCAGGTTAAACAGTAACTTAATTGTAATTAAACGGCCAGTGATAGTATGACTACTCGATTTGTTTGGACTAGGACACCCACAGTGTAATGAAGGACCGTTGGATTCTCCTGCAGCTGTCTGACATTTTACCCATCAGAGATCTCCATCTGCACCAAATTACTTGTTTTCACTGCTTGTAAAATCTTCAAGTGCATCCAATGCAACATTTCTGTTCCTCACTGCAAAACTATTGACAGCATCTGTTTTTATTTAACTGCATATGTTTCCATTCTTCTTGCACACCGTGTTTGATACCATCAGTAACGGCGTCCAGGGGGGCCGAGAGGACTTTGAAGGTTTCTTTTCTCTTCTTTTTTTTTATTGTTTTTAATAGTCCGACAGCATTTCTTAAACTTGGGATTGGAGCAGAAACTAAAGGCTGTGGGTTCACTTCTGGTGTTTCTCCAACTTATTCCAACTACAGCTGAGTCGGATGTGCCTGCAGCCTGAGAGGCAGTACAATAGATTTTAATTTTATTCTGGGTCCCAGGAAGAATTTCAGAGGCTCTGCTGAATGCCGTCAGCCTGGTGACGATGCCCTGCGCCACTGTTTTAGTCTGCAGCATGCCACAGCATGCCAAGCTCTTTCTATATAGGTTTGAATCTCCTCTTTCTTTCTTCTTTCTTTCTTTCTTCTTTCTTTCTGGGAAATACTCTGTTTTTGTTTTTCAGTTGTGTGGAGAAAATAATGAAAGTGTTTCAAAGAAAACATTTTGCCTCCCGTGTGTTTTTATATGTACATATGTGTGTATGATTTGGTTCTGCTGTGTGTGTATTTGTGCAGTTTTGCGGCATCCCTGATGCAATGTAGGAGTGGGCCCGGTTGGGAAGGGAGAGTGGGGTTTCTATAGCAACCGTAACTGAGTTTTGCTCGTCAAGACAAGGGGGCGGGGTTAGCTGGCTGTGGGCGTGGCTTGTTTTGTGTTCAATGACGACTGAAGACGAAAGGTGATCTTATGAAGATTTTTTTTTCCTTTTATAGAAAGGTAAATGTGAGGGAAAAAATATAAATTTATGTTGTAGATCTGATCAATAACGTTATATTTTAAATGTATTATTTTGTAGTCTTATGTTTATTTTTCTGAGAATGTAAATCATCTTTTAGCAGCAGGTGTTTTTGATTAGGTTTCATGTAGACACCTGGCGCCATCTTCTGGACATAGATGTGAACCACAACATTTTAAATGAACAATGCATTTATTATTGTTAATAATCTGACTAATATTCCGTTTTAGGTAAAGCTAAAAATATTAAACCTCTAAACCTCCAGTTTAGAGGTCAGAAGGAGCTCAGGTATGGAGCTGGATGTAGACAGAGTGGGACTTTGTCTGCTGTAGTTTGGATGTTATTCCAAACTCCAACAAATTCTTCACCAAAACCATTAAGTTTTGGTGAAGAAAAAAGCTGAGTCAGATGGTAAAACCTTTAGTTATGGTTCTGCCAGAGAAATGGATCCTGGAGGCCTTCGACCAGAATCAAGTTGTTCTGTCTGGGAGCCTCGGCTTCAGTCCTCCTGAAAAGAGTCGAGCCACAGGTCCTCTGTAGGTTGGTCAAGTGATGGATGGATGGATGGATGGATGGATGGATGGATGGATGGATGGATGGATGGATGGATGGATGGATGGAGAGTTGTCTCACTATAATCTCACAACAAAAAAATCTGATCTTAAAAAAAGAAATGTCTCCATATTATTACATTTCTGCCTAAACCAATCAGAAAAAAACACATTTCTAATGAATTATCATGTATTTATTGAAGAAAAATAAAGAAAACCGGTATTTGAAGGTGACTTTCCTCAGTTACCCAAGAGCCAGAAACTCATCTGAGATACTTATGAAGGCCATGAGAAAAGATGTGGAGTAGGCAGGTAGCGGAAATACTTCTGCACCAATCAGAACGCAGGATCTCATTATTGACTGTCCGGTCAGCCAATCAGAGGAGACCATACCTCTCCGTGAGCCAGAGCTGGGATAATGTTCTTCACAGCTGTTTTTTTCCTTTCTTTCTGAAGTCATGGCAGGATTCAGGCAGGATTAAACCTCCAGTTTGTTGAACGGTGGATAAATCCGGACCTTTTACCGCTCAGACCTGCGTGCACAGCCCCGTCTGGTGAGGTAATGTCTCTGAAATGTTCAAATGCCATTCCCAGCTGCAGCGGACTGTAGCCCCAGGCTGCTCCGAGTTTGCTTTTTAAGCTTTGTCCCAGTTGAAACAGTTTACTCGGGGACCATGAGGACGCTCCGCTCCGAAGTCTCGGCACGGTTCGGCTTGAACGAGACCAGCCATTTTCAACTGTCCGCAGCCGGACTGTGAGGAAACGTGAGGTCCGACAGTGACCCAGACCTCAGTAGATCCTGCCGGGATTACTGTGGAAGAAGTCCGAAAACAAAGGAAACTTTTGTTCTTCTTTCATTCCCTCCGCTGGGAACAAACACAGGAGTTTGGAGAAAGTTCAAAAAGTTTTGACGCACGCGTGCGCTCCCTTTGATGTGAGCGCCGACAGGTTCTTTTGATCCAGGTGGTTCCAGGTGTGAGGATGGTGGAGAGCCGGAGCTGCGTCCAGAGAGAGGGGGTGTACCGCTGGTTCTCCACCCTCACCTCCGCCCAGAGAGCGGAGTTCCTCTGCGGCCTGCTGGACCTCTGCGTCCCCATCGAGCTGCGCTTCCTCGGCTCCTGCCTGGAGGACCTGGCCCGCAAGGACTACCACTCCCTGCGGGATGCGGAGATCAAAGCCAACAACCCCGCGGACCTCTCGGGACTCACCAACGTCACGGACGAGGTGGTCCGCAGCAAGCTGCTGGTGTCGCTGGCGCTGCTGGGCACGGACAACCGGGAGGCCGCGGGGGTCCTGTACCGGACCCTGACCCACATCGACACGGTGATCAACAACTACGGGCTGGCGCTGAACGACGGCAGGACGGAGGAGCAGTTCCTGCTGCTGTTCACCATGGCCTCCAACCATCCGGCCTTCAACTTCCACCAGAAACAGGTGCTGAGGCATCAGCTGGGCCACATCCAGGACATCCTGCAGGTGAGGGCAGAGGTCAAAGGTCGGTGTTGTCCATATGGACACAAACCAGCTCAAAAATGAATCAAATTCAGTGTGACAGAAAGGGGTGAGGAATCCAGCTAATGTAGTATTTGATTAATCGTTAACTGGAGTAAACAAATTCAAAAATGCAGTTTGCTGAAAGAACAACATATTCAGAGCAGTAATTAAGTCAAAAACATACAAACATTGAAAAAATATCTTGTCCGCCTGTCACAATAACAAATCTTGCTGGATGATAAATTGTTCCAGAAGTAATTGTGATAAACAATAATATTGTCGTTTTGAGACCATTTTTAGGTAATATTATGATAATGACATAATAATGCAAGAACACATTCTAAAAGATCAATAAATCTTAGTTTCTAATGATCATTTAATACTGGAACTGGAAGACTTTTTAAATATCCAAAATAAATCAATAAAATATCAATAACAATAAATAAAATGAATTGTGAAGCCTTTGTAAACAAAATTGTTGCTGGAAACCAAAGCACAAGGATGAAAACATTTATCATCCAATGTTTTGGTAGAAAAGAGAAAAGCAATAAATCATGCACATGAAAGTTATTGAGCTTGTTTTACTTTAACATATGATTAATTGATTTATTGCTTATTAGGCCTACTACTTAGCACCATTTAGTATTCAGTAGTTAATCAGTTCATCCAAACAATAGTAAACAAATTATTCCTACACCTTGTTAATGTTGAGAAGAAAGTGTTAAGCAACCATCAATGAAACAATTAATCGTGATTAATTGATAATAGAAATATTGGTCAACTAATTTAATAATCAATTAATCATTAACTGGAGAATAGAGTCTCAAAAAATACTATTTGCCAAAAGAACAACATACTCAGACATGCAGTTAAGCCAAAGCCAAACAATAGTATGGACATTTTGCATTTAATATTTACATTATTTATCTGTGAATATGTCCTACACCCAGAACTTTTTTAGCTTCATCTGGTTCGAATTCTGTAAAACAAAATTTAAAAAAATCTCCCATTAATCACCCTTTGCTATTCAATTATCAATTGGTCAATACAAAAAATAATAAACAGATCAATCCTGTATTGATGTTAAATTGAGCATAAACAACTGAACTTTTCCCATGTTGATGTTAAAGGGATTGTTTTTTGAGCTGCAGATGCAGCTAAAAAATAGTAATAAAATATTTATCTTATTTATAAAAGGAACTGAATTATTTATTTTTGTTTATAATAAAACAAGCTTTGGTGATTAAATGAAAAATCTGCAGAATTTGTCAATTGTTAATCAGTTAATTGTCAGAATATCTGATTAAATAATTAATTGATTACCGTACTAAAATAATTGTTCATGGGATATATTTAACAGAACAAAACATAGAGAACTCTTACAAAGTCTGGAAAAATATGAAATTTTATTTTCCACGTCTGGATAAGAGTAGAAACAGTGAAAAATGTGTTTCCAGGACTGATTATCCATTTATCGGTCCAACATGTCTGTGTGTCCTTTAGTCATCTAATAATTGGATCATCCATCTGTCAATGCCTCCTATGATTCATTCTGTTATTTCCAGATAAAAAATGTTTATTTTTAGCTTTAAATATATTAATATGTCTGAGAACAGAACAGTCTGGTCAGAACAAGTTTGATTCACACCCAGCTGCTTTCAATCAGGTTTTAATCTAAATAATTTTGTCCTGTCCGATTAAAATCATCTTCAAACAACCAGACCGAGCACAGTCGATAAAATTCACTGAATATTTGCTGCAGTTTTCCAGGAAGTCTGAGGAATCACAGAGGGATTTTTATTGTTGCTTTGGGACAGAATATCACGTTCATGTTCCAGAATCCTTCGTTTTAGTTTCTGCTTTTGTGTCTCTGTGGAAATTCATCTACAAACAGCTGAAGTGTTTTCATGGTTTTTCTTAGTGTTGTTCCTTTTGCAAGAGGAAGTGAAAGCAGCTTCACGGAGAAGCCTGCGGTGTGAATGACATCAACAATACAAGGCAGTGACGACACCGGAGCAGAAAACAGTGTTGAATGCGAGGGGTTGTCAGGTTTTCTAAAGGCATTGGAAGTTAAAAACACGACTGCTGCAAAGTTTAATGCATCATATGAAAAGGTTTGTAAAAACATTTCTTAAATGTAGGTAAAATAAACCAGTAAAATGTGAAAATATCTGGAAAAACAGTTGGAGCTAAAGAAAAAAGGGTAGCTAAACAGATGGGTGCTTTTGGGATTTTTTTTTTAGCTTTTAATAATCAAGCGTTAACTAAAGAAATGCTATCTAGTTGCATTTTAGAAAATAAAATGTTTATTTTCTTATTTACAAAAGGAAGTGAATTATTTGTGTATTTACATCTTTTAATGTATTTCCAATATTTTATTTTAAAAAAAGTACTAAATGAGAAAGCAGCAGAATATGCTGATTATTTTTTAACTGATTAACCGATTGATCATCAAAATAATTGATAGATTAACCAATATGTAAAATAATTGTTAGTTGCAGGGCTACCCGTCTCCACCTGACCGCAGAAAGGAAAGCGTCTTTAGTTGAAGTAGGTGGAGTTTAACAAGCATCCATGTTTCCTCTGTACCTAATTACAGGTGAGGCATCAACAATGACAGGCTGTAACTCACCTCCACTGTTACTTATTCAACCGGAAAATTACACACTTACATGGGAAAGTTGGAAATGATACGTCTGCGTTTATGTTTCCCTTTGAGTTAGATGTGAAATCTCAAACCTTATATAGTGTACTTTTAAATTTACATTAAATTTGATTTTATAATAAAATAAAATATTGACAGATTTAAGTTTTTCTAGGTAAAAACTCACCAAGCGCTTCAACCAAATAAAAGTTGAAACAAATATGGCTCATTAACAGAATATTTTCAGAGTTATTACAGGAAATAACTTTTTTGTTTGCTTAATTTGGGAGTTGACAACATGTGGGAAAAGTTTTGCTATGATCCAGACAAGACAAAACCATAAATAACCATCTGAAGCTCTCGTTTTCACACCAACGTTCTTACTATGGGAAAAGTCTTTAAACAAAACAACTTTATCATCTATCGCAGTTAGTTTGAAGAACTCATGTGTGTGTGTGTGTGGGAGGGGGAGGGGGTTGTATACCAATAGTATTGATTATCGGTATTGGCCCAAATTTTCATATTTTTTGTTTATTGGTATTTTTGATGTATTTCTAATGTTGTATAAGTGGTTAAATGAAAATTTTTAAAATCTGATTAATCATGTGAATAATCAATTAATCATGTGAATAATCAATCATCTGAATAATCGATTCATTCATCCTGCGTGTTTGGGATCTTCGACACGTTTCATCCGTCTGGCTGATAATTTAAAGGAATGTTGACTCTTTGAAGGGAAGTTTTCCTTCATCCCCTCTGTGTGACTTACCAGTGAAAAAGCCCCACAGCATGATGCTACCACCACCTTTTTCCAGGCTGGCAGAGGAGGAGGAGGAGAAGCTGCAGCAGAAGCTGGCAGTGATGGAGCTGCTGGTTGCTATGGCGCTCAGCCTCATCACCACCACCACCAACAAACCACCACCATGCCTCAGGCCTCCCTGCCCAATGCCAGCACCACCTACCTGCCAACATGCTGCTGGCACAAGGTAGGAAGCAAACGTTTAATTTTTCCTTTGATTCCTAAATTCCTGCAGCTGCAGAATCATAACAGTGGATTTAGATGGAGGAATTAAAGTTAACTTAAAATAAAATTTAATCTTGCTTTTATGATTCAGATTAGTGTATTTTTGTGTTTTTAAATTATGCATCCATTCCAGTTTGGTTACTTTGTACAAGTTATAAATCAGCCACATTTATTTTGGTAGAGGAAGAAAGTTTTATTTAAATCCCCTGAAAAAAAACCCTGCAGCGCTGTGAGAAATATTTGAAAAAGAAGCGAGTTCAGGAGCAAAATGTTGTTAGTAAAAGACGAGCGGAGGCTGTCGTTTCCACCCACATGTGGTCGAGCAGCCGGGATGTGATGAAACGCGGAGAACGCAGCGGGAGCAAAAGGAGGGGATTTCCAGATGATGCCGGAAACCGAGCCGCTCCTTTAACCCTTTGGATCATCCGGCACAGGGTCAAAGGAGCAAAAAATGGGAGGAAAAGCAATGACTGTAGAGGAGAAGTTCAAAGGCAAAACATTTAACTTGTTTCTTAACTTGATGCAGACGTAAACACAGTTTTACAGCCTGTAGTCGGTCCGATGTAGGCAGGAGCAGGGAAAGTACCCGGCTCAGAGGAGCGCTTGTATTTAGTGTTTTGTTGCCCTTGGCTCCTGCTTAGTGCAGGTCAGCACATTTCTCAGTGCTGAAATCAACCCTCTGTGGTGTGTGAGTCTCCAGTGAATCCCCAGGAAGTTATAAATGCTCTCTCTTTGGCTGTCTTTCCATCTCTCTGCGCTCTGAAGCGACCGACGGGATTCTATTTAAATCCAGAACCGTCACATATCACAGATTAACCAGAGAAATGCAGGTTTTGTGGGGGTGAGAAAATGGAGGGACATTTGTGACTTCTGATTTTAACTATATCCTGTTTAGATGAGTAATCTCACCATCGTCTGTATGACTTCACCAGTCAGTCAGATTATTGAGGAGGAAGTTTTTTCTGCTTCAGTTTATGAGCTTTGCAGCTTTTTTCTGTAGCACTGGAGCAATTATTGCTGCAGCAAAAAGGTCCTTGGTTCAAATCCCGATAGATGGATGAATGTTTCTGCAACAGTTCTTTTAAAGAGCAAATAAACCACAAATCAACTTTGTTTTTTTGCAGATAAACTGTTTAAATTGGTCCCAAAGGGCTCTATCTTCAAGTTTTTGTGCAAATTTTGATATTTATTTAATTCTGCAAACGTTTTGCCTAAAATCGTCTCAGTGCTGCCTGTGGGTTGAACAGGGCTTGAATTTTCCTATTTTCCAATTTGAAGTTGAATTTTCCTATTTGTTGCAATGTCACAGCTTTATATCACACAACCCTACTTTAAAACATTTCTAGTTTAAAATGTTTTTATTAGTCAGTTTTTTTCTTTTTTTCACTGAAACAATGCTGTTGTTGCATTTTAGCCAATGAAATATTTGTTTTCTTATTTAAAGAACAGATTAAATTATTTTCTTATTTGCATCTTTAAAACTGTTAAATAAAAAATTAGCTGAATGTGCCAATTTTTATATCCGATTAATGGATTTATCTGGTAATTAATTGATTTCTAAAATAATCTTTAGTTGAAGCCTTAGTTCACTTACAGAGTATTTATGCCACCATTGTGCTTCCGTTCCAGTAAAGAGGCTTTTTAATCAGAATCACTTTATTACAAAGCAAATTGCTTTGATGTAATGTAAATAGATGAACATAACAGATAAAAATACATTTAAACTAAATCTATTTAAAATAAACAAAGACATGACACGTAGCCTGACGGGATGTCACGTTAATCCTGGCAGCCCGCCAGACTGATAAATCTGTTTTTTCTTTTGCCTTTGCATTGTGTTAGCACACCTTTATTCTCGAGAGCAATAAACTGCATAATCATCAGTTTTTATAAAGCTGTTTGGACTCTAATAATCAGTTCTTAACCATTTTGACCAAATATTCTGTCGTCCTTCTGTTATCCTGCTGGCATCCTGCTGCATGCCGTCACTCCATTCTTGTGACTCGTGTCTCTCTTGTCTCTCCGTTTCTCAAGTCATCTCTCCTAACCTTTGACTAACACGAAGCAGCTGGATGCTGAGTGACACCAGAGGGGTTTTTATGCAGAAACAATGGGGTTGTTTTAAACACAGCATATGCAACATATTACAACATTACTAGGCCAGTTGAAACCTGCATAATCGGCCCATTATATGCGCTCTTTACAGGGCAATAAAAACAAAGCCTGTGTGGGAATTAACAGCTGACTTTTATATGAGAGGAAGGAGGAGCTACTGTACCAGAAATCTGGATTTTTATAGCTTCAAGCCACTTATTTTTATTAAATTTATTCCTGGAGTTTCTTTTAATTCAGCTTCCAATGTTTGTTCCCTGTTTTACCTCGAAGCTCTGCTTCCTTCCAGGCTGCTGGCAGGCGGGCTCAGGAACATGCGGATGTGGCGGTAGCACTCTTAATTGTTTTCAGATCTACAGCCTGGATGATTTCTGCTAACAGCACGTACCGTATCTGGGGCTTTCATTTCTGATGACTCAGCATTTTAAGTAGGGAATTTCTGACGCACTTTGGATGGAAAGACTAAAAAAAATATATCAGCTAGCTAGTTTACAACATTTCCAGTTCAGATTAGGTTTATTGGTGTCTGAACTCGACAATAGTCCTGGATTTGGGTCTGGGAGTGTTTCATAACCAGTTGAGGTATTGTTTATATTGGAAACTGCTCGTGGTGCAAGTTTGCCACATGTTAACGATCAACTTTCAGTAAATGTGTATCAACCTCAAAAGCAAAAAAGTGGGTGGAAAGAAATCTGCTGCAATCACTGGAGCTATTTCCCTCTTGACGTATTTATCTCAGTTTTCCATTTAGAAACCGTTAATACACATTTTACATTTTTCCACTTCAAGTTCGTCAAGTTCCTTTTTTTACATCTTGAATACATTTCAGATCTTGTTTCTGTTCTGCTGAGATGGAGTCGCTGCTGTACATTTAGCAGCTGAATGTTTTTTTGGCTTTGTGAAATGCCTCAGATAATTAAAAGTTATCATTATAAGAAATTATAAATCTGTTTTTCAGATCAAGTAAAAAGAAAAATATGACATTTTGAACTAAAATGTCCTGTTTCTATTTTGTTGCAACCTTTTCATATCTTTTAGGACCTGACTGAGTAAAAAATACTAATATAATGTTTTAGGGATGAATCAATTAATCAGACTGAATGATTATTGCAATAATCTTCAAATAATCTAGTAAGTGATCAATTGTTAACTGGAGTAAACTCGAAGATTCTGACAGTCAGAGCAGTTAGTAAATCAAAATTTTACAACAAATATAACTATTTAGCATTACATTTTTTTTTCAAGTTGCAGTTTAATTATTGATTTGTTTTTGTTTTAAATACCATAAATGCTGCCAAAATGAAGGAATGACCTTCCTGTTTCATCCACAGTTTTCTCTCCCCGGCTCTGTTTTTGATTTTTAAGCATTTATGAGTCACAGTGAAAAAACCTTAAACTGCTGCTGTTCCAGTGACTCAGCAGGTTGTTGCTAGGTAACCAAAGAATGTGAGTTGCTAGGCAACCAAAGAGTGAATCAGTTAGTTCAAGCCATCAAAGTTGCAGTGAGAGGTTGAGCAGCTAAAACCTTTCCTGTGCCTACATCTCCCAGAATGCTGTGCAGTTCAGCGAACAATCTCTTTCTCAAACATTTTGTCATGTTTCATGTTCATCAGATCCATTAAAACTCCTGATGATGCTTCACTTTGCTGACATTTGTTCTTGAATCTAGTAAAACACAGTAAACCTTGATATTTCATGTGTTCTCCTGACCTCTGACCCCCAGAACCAGAGCAGACAGGCGTCGACGGTGTCAGGCCCGCCCTCCGGCTCAGCGTTGGGAAACGAGGAGCAGGCGGTCCACCAGGAGCTGCCGGCTCCTCGCCCAGAGCGCCGCTCTCCTCCGCCGCCCCTGCAGGTCCAGGATGCAACCAGGAGCCGCCAGGAGAAAGCAGCGAAAGGTGAGGAGCTGCCAGCGACAACCTAAAAAAACATCTGAGCAAGATGCAGCATGCTGCTGCGTCTGAACACATGCAGAAAGAATGCAGCCCTCAGGGCTGTGTGGGAAAACTACAGTGAGGTTCTGATACTACAATATAAAGAGTCAGCACCAACTAGAGCTGGACAATACGACTTCACAATAAAAATAGATTTTTTAGTTTTTAAGAAAAAAAATATTTTGAAAAGGGGCTTTTATTTCTGTAAGCCTCAATTAATCAATAAATCAGTTTATAATTTAAAACGAGCTCAATAATTTCCATTTGCATGATTTCTCTTTTCTCTCTTTCTACCATAAACTGGATGATAAAAGTTGTTAGTCTAATGTTTTGGTTTTAACTAGAAGGACAATTTTGTGTGCAGAAACTTCATCATTCATTTTATTGTTTTTGTTTAATTATTTAAATATTTAAAATCCATTTTCAGTGTTAAATGTTCATTAGAATATAAAGTCGATTGATGTTTTAGAATGTTTTCTTGAATTATTATGCCATTATTACCACTATCTTACTTTAAAATGGTCTCAAAACAGCAACATTATTGTTTACCACAATAACTTATGGGACAAATTGCTATTGTGTCTAATGATTACAGTAAAAATAAATTAAAATAAAACAAAATTACACATAAAACCCTGTACATGATTAAATTTGTCTAAAATAATGTTCAGATGTAATACTTGTAGCTGATTCCACAGCTAACAGATGGCAACAGAAAAAGGGGGCGGAGCTATCAGGTACTGGTTGCTATGGTAACCACCAACTGTCAAGGGCAGAGAATCATATGATGAAAATGGTCTCCAAACAACAGTATTATCATTTACCACAATAAGTTCTGGGACAATTTATCGTCCAGCAAATTTTATTATCGTGACGAGAATATTTATTTAATTATGAAAAGATAATCATATCAGCAGGAAAAACATTTAACCTGAGAAAAGTTAACATGAAAAAAGCATATACAGTTATCAACGTCTGACGCTAGCAGGTCAGTTTGTGGGATTCTCTCTTCTAAATAAACCCAGGTGATTAAACCATTGTTTCAAAATCCTTGTGCTAGTAATAATTTGATGCTGATGTGTTAAAAGATGAAGTATTTCCTAGTTTTAAAACCGATACCAACATATAACTTCACAAGATGCCCAACAATCCTAGTTTTAATTATTTTTATATTGGAGTTATTATAAAATTATTACACCATTATACAAATTTTCTGACTTTGTTCTCGTATGACTTAGAATTTATTCTGGTAATTTTATAACTTTATTTGCGTATTATTTTGACTTTGATAATATTACAACTTTTTCTCTTATTATTACAACTTTATTCTGGCAATTTTATAACATTTTTTGTGTTTTTTTATACTTTTTTGTAGTACAACTTTTTCTTATAATATTTAGACTTTATTCTGGCAATTTTATAACATTTTTCTAAAATTATTTAAACTTTATTGTCATATGACTTTTTTCTTTTTTAGCAACTATTCTGGCAATATTACAACTTTTTCTTGTATTATTACAACTAATACTGGCAAAAATATGACTTTATTGTCATTATTGACTGTATTGTCATACAACTTTTTTCTTTTCTTTTATTATTATAACTTTATTGATATAACGTTTGTGCTTGTTTTTTATTTACGGTTAGGTTCCAGACATGCTGGATTTTTTTGTTCACCTCATGTTTTTCAGTCAGGAGAAGCTTTTTAAAGCCAAACTGATCAACAGGGACGTCTTCCATTATCAGTTATTAGAAATCAGTGACCCGTTGAGCAGCTCATGTGTCAGAGTTTACGCCGGTGCGTCCGATCTGTAACACAACACTCAGCTATTTCACCTCTGCTAACACTGCATAGCTGTCACCGACATAAAACCTTCAGCATGCAAACGGGAGAGCAACCTGTTTAGATCTGTGTTGTGTTTAGCTGCATTTCTCCGGCAGCTGATTGTTTCATTTTTCTGTCACTCTATAAATCTGTTGCTGTAAACTAATAAAATCAATAGGTAATAACCAGTTTGACAGTTTGTTGATGTAAAACGGCTCGAAGCATTTAGAAAAACTTCTTTATCCCCGTCTCAGCAGCTTGTTCCTTCACGCCCAAAGGTCGGTCAAAGATCTGTTCATAACAAAAGTCACACCCACATTTTTACTCGCAATAACTTTCCATTGAGTTTTTGTCTAATTCATTTAGTCCTAATTCGTTTTCATAGTGTGTTTACTGGTTTTTAGTAGTTACGGTAAGTATTGCTTAGTTCTTATTAATCTTAGCAGTAGTTTTAGTTTTTTGACTAATTTTTAGGCAACTGTCGTGATAACAAATTTTCCTGGACAATTGTCCCAGAAGTTATTGCGATAAACAATAATATTGTTGATTTGAAACTATTTTCAAGTAACGGCATAATAATGCAAGAACAGATTCTCAAAGGTCAATAATTCTAATGGAACTGGAAGATATTTTAAATATCCAGAATAAATAAACAAAACAACAGAAACAACAAATAATATGAATCATAAAGTCTTTGTAAACAAAATAGCATCAGTCTGACAGCTTTTGTCATCCAGTTTTTTTACATTTTAGGCTTGATTACTGCTGAAAGGTGTTATTCTTTCAGGAAATTGTATTTTTTAGAGCCTGTATACTTTAAACTAATCTATAATTGATTAATCATGGTTAATTTGATTAATTGTTTCTGTTATTAATATGAGGATACTTGTATTGTGAATTGTCAGTTTGACAGTAAAGGATCTTATTTTGTAAATGTTTTTGTCAAAAAATAAAAAAATTTGTTAGTCATGATTTATTAGTGAAAGTTGACAATTCTGTAATCAGTTAATTTGATTAATCGTTTCATTTTAGCATGTCAGTTATATTGACTTTATCACCACCTGCTGGTGTGGGATGTGATTTTCAGCCTTTTTTTAGTGGAACAGCTCTTATACTGGCTGTCTGTGTTTTTACGGGTCTGTGAACTGATGTGTGCGTCTTGCAGCTGTGATTGAGCGGGCGGTGCTCAGAAGAGCGATCCACAAGCCAGAGAACGGCAGTGAATATGTGTTTGAGGTAGATCAACTCCAATAAGGTAGTTTTTTATTGTTTTTTGCTGCTCTTCTTCATTGCTCTCCTCCTTTCCTCTGCCTCTCCAGGTGGGCTGGTCCGACGGTTTTACATCATCTGTTGTCAGAACTCAACAGGAAGTGGCAGAGCTGATATCCCAGGTAATAATCTACTGGGATTTGGTGATTTCTAATAACTAGCTTATATACATATTGATCTCAAAGGGATTTCAACTGAATCTTGTTAAAGTAACTAACAGGGATAAACAAGGACATGACTTCTTGTATTAATAGAATATTTTCCTCCGCTTTAGGTAAAATTATTGTTGTCACTGTTCAGTGACAACAATAAACTCTGAATATCGTCAGCATAGAGTGATACTGTGCAGTAACTGTGTGTAGTTTGGATTTAATCATGCTGAATGTTGCTCTGTTAGCTCTCTCAGGTGTTTCCTGACGATGGACTGGAGAAGTTCCTCCCTCAATCCGTCGAGGTCGACACCAGGTCAGTGCAGAAACCTCATCTCTCTAAAGGGTCAGTCTTTTGACCAAACATCAAACTGTTTTCGCCCCAACTTTCACTTCTTAAAGGCTAAACCGACATTCTGCATCTATTAAGTCTAGATTGAAAACCCACCTGTTTAAAGTTGATTTTGATTTATAATCAAAGAATCATTGATCAACATTTTTATGTGTAATGATGGCACTTGGCAAAATGTAATGTTTCAGTTGTTGATTTTTGTGTTTTTATGATGTAAATCAAACTTGATTGATTGATTGATTGATTGATTGATTGATTGATTGATTGACAGTGAGACAAAAAAAACTACCTTCTCTATATGTCCTCTCTTCACTGTCATGTTGCTTTTTGGGTGGGTGTGTTGCTCCACCCAGGTGTCTGGCTGCACTGCCCAGCCTTGTCCTGCAGCATCACTCTGTCCAGCTGTTCTTCACCTCCAGCCGACCTCTGACCCCCAGCTGCCCCGTGTCTCCTCCCTCCACTAGGTTACCTCCTGCTTTCCCCACCTGCTCAACCTCCAGTAAGTCCTGCCGTTCTTCCACCTGAATTGTTTTATTTACTTTGACTAGGAACAAACAGTTATTGTAGAAAGAAAATAAAAGCAAGCAAAAGAGAACAGTAGTGAAATATATTCACACATTCAATAGGTACTTTTTACAATACTCAAGTAAAAAGTAGCCATCCAAGAAATTACTGAAGTATTAAGTCTACTCAATAACAACTGATCAAATTATCAATCATTTAATATTTAAAAATGACGGACCAAAATATAAAGTTTAGTGGAAATTTTGGAATTTTAAGGACAAAAATGACAATAATTTATATAAGTAACATGAATTCTTTTGCCTGATTTGCTTTTAAATCAGGCAAAAGAAAATTTTTCCAAATTGGTTTCTTTCACTAAAAAACTTATAAAACTTTAACAAAACATGCAGGTTTGTGTCTGTGTTGATGAATTTGTTTCTTTTTCATTCAGTGGATAAAAATACAGAAATTTTACTCAAGTAAGAGTAGAAATACTTCATGATAAAATTACTCAAGTAAAAGTAAAAAGTACAGCGTAGTAAAAATACTCCTATTGTTCAGTTTTTCCAAAACGTTACTCAAGTAAATGCAACTAAGTAGTTATTACCCAACTCCGAGTATAAACTTATTTTTTTATTTTATAATTGACAACTTCATTAAATAGTAACAATAACACTGATGATAGCAGTAATTATTTTTCATATTAATATGCAGTGATGAGCGTCTTAAATTACGTTTTAAACTGTTTTGTTGCTTGATTTCTGAAGCAGATATACAAAATATTTTTGTTGTGGTTCTAATTTTAAAGCTTTAAATTCAATTTTTTTTCCCCCTTAAATTATGACAGGTCTTCCTTTTTTAACAAAAGCTTTTAAATCTTCCCCATTAAGAAATTAATTTAAGCTTTAAATAAGATACTAATACTCGTGATACAATAACAAATTTTGTTGGACGATAAATTGTTCCAGAATGTTGTTGTTTTGAGACAATTTTCAACTATGGTGTAATAATGCAAGAACACATCCTCAACCATCACTAAACTTTAATTTCTAATGAACATTTTAATGTATTTCACTGGAACTGAAATACCTTTTAAATATCAAAATAAATAAACACAAAATTCATTGATTTAGGAAGTCTCTAAACAAAATGTTCCTTTAAAAAGGTCTGGATGGGACAAAAGCAACAAACTGTTTAAATCCATCATTAATTGATTTATTGCTTCTTGCAACAGACCATTTATTCAAAATGAGTTAGTTGAGTTGTGTAAACCCACCAACATTTCTAAATTTGGAGAACTTGATTTTTTTGAGGCCTCAAGTTTGTATAATTTTCTTTAAGTGAACCACATGCAGTGCGTTTTGCAGTGCAGGAAGTCTGTGTGGTTTGTTTGGGATGAGAAAAGGAAGAGCCGGTCGTAGAGACGAGGTGAGGCGGCGCTCTGAGCTGTTTGAGGTGTTGGACGGAGCCGACCGGGTCTATTTTGATCCGGTGTGGGAATTCACTGCGGCATGCTGGGAAGCCCAGACTGGGATGACCTCATACTGGTGTTTGTGTAACTCAGATATACTACATACAGAGGACCTCTTTCACCAACAGTGGGAAAAGTTTTTTTCAGCTCTGTTGTACTGTACTAGTTATGGGTATTAGGAATATGGCGGTAATGGTTAAACATAAATACATTTACTCAGATTTGTTTTTGGGTCTGCAACCTGTGACTCTTTGGACTTTCCACTATGGCTCTCTATAACTAACTATTGTTTAAATATATCTGTAAATATTGATTTTAGCAGTTTTTTATTTAAAAAGTCCGCTAAATATAATTTATTTAAAAAAATTAAATAAAAAGAGTATGAGTGGTTTTCAGTTGTTCTTCAATTGTTGTTCTGTTATTTTCCATTTGTTGTTGCTCACTGCACCAAATTAATAAAACCTGCATCTCCAGGTTTTATTTTGTTGACAGATTTATTCTACCGCTGCAGCACAGCTTTGGATGACAAGTCAAAGAATTGTCTGTTTTCCCTCCGGCGTTGTGCTCAGGCGCAAAATGTCTGGATGTAAACAATAACATGCAAGCGGCCCGTGGATTTCAGGCTGCGAAGCTCCTCCATGTTGTACTCAAGTTCATTAAGTAGTTATTAACTATGTCATAGTATAAGATCCGAGGAGCTTGTCTGATATATTTTCCTTCTCCATCTCATACGAGTTGATCCCGAAAGCATTCACTTTGTTCATATATTTTTTTCTAATCGAAAAATACATTTTGTTGTTGATCTCAAAGCTTTTTGTTGGGTTCTGCTATGCGCTAACCTATTAAGATGGCGCAGAAAGAATGAAAGTCCTTATGAAGATAAAAAGACATAATAGGTGCGTGTGTGTGTGTGTGTGTGTGTATGTGATGTTTAAGCGTGACTTCATCTCAGAGTGTATTTATAGTTGCCGGTCATCATGTCTCTCAGTGTTTATGCCTCTGAATTGTTCCAGCTCTCAGCTGCAGCATTGTGAGCAACATCAGGGGGAAGTTCTTCCACCAACACACTTTTACTCAAAATCTGGGACAGTTTTTCTAGTACACACTAGACTGGGAGAACAATCCCCTTAACCTGATCGCTTGCTTATCATTAGTTGTGTTTCCATTAACTTTAAAATAGCACAAATTGAAGTGACACTTAATGGAAAGATGCCAATTTCTTAAAAATGTTTTTCGATGAACAGTTTTGGCGCTACGATGAGATGGATTTTCAGCCACATCGAAATACATTTTTTCATATGACAGGAGCCAAGTGATCAACAGCTGGATGTTACTACTGACAGAAACTCCAAAAAAGACAACAGGAAGTGGTAGCAGGATGATGGATTGTTTTTGCTTTTCTTTTTTCGGACAATGTGGAGCTTGCTCCGCCAGAGCTCTTCAGCATCATAACTCATGAAACGTTGTGTGTCATTCTAATGTGTTGACTCCATAGCGCTCCATGTAAAATGGTTGAGCACAATTTTCCTAAAATGCTGCATATGTAGCTACTCCTAAGTATAATTATGAATATATCTCATGTAACTGTTTACATGCACCATAATGTTTAATGACAATCACATGTGAACAAGCTTATTCACATGTGAATGTAAGTTTGTTTCAATTACAAAACTGATTTCAACTTTTCAACTTTCAACTTTATTGTCAATTCCTCTTACATGTCCAGACATACAAGGGAATCGAAAAGACGTTTCTCGCCCTCTCACAGTGATACAAGACAGGGCATTACTAACATTAAGTAACAATAAGAGGCACAGTGTAACTAAAAATTATCCTAAGCAATTAAAATAGATGTACAATAACTAGATATACAACTTAAAAAGTTATACAACTAAAATATATATAATATATAAATA
>CAEFZY010031340.1:0-69204 GCA_903066815.1 Brachyrhaphis roseni
CTGCGTCCATCTGGACCATCCAGGGTTGCACAGCAGTCATCAGTGAACAAGTCTGTTTGAAAATGAATCTTCATGTATGGCTGGGCCCACTGCGACCGTTTCTGCTTGTGAGCTCTGGTTAGGGGCCGAATAGTAGGTTCATGCACTGCAAGCCTCTGGAGGATCCTCCACCTTGAAGTTCCAGGGCACCAGCAGCTTCAAATAACAGTTTGCTGCTTTGTAAGGGCATTTTAACAGCTGCTCTCTTAATCCGATGAATTTGTCTAACAGAAACCTTCCTCATTATGCCTTTATCTGTACAAACCCATCTTTGTTCTGAATCAGCCACAAATATCTTCACAGTACGATAACGCTTCAGGTTTTGTTAAATATCTAATGTTTTCATGCCTTGTCATACGGCACTAGACTATCTGATGATTTTCATCAGCAGAGAGATCCTTTCTCTTTCCCATAGTGCTTGAAACCTGTGGCCTGCTCAATAATTCTTAAGAAAGTAAATCTCCTTCTTAAGTAGATTTCCTTTAATTGAGCTAACCAGACAAACTAATCAACCCAGCTCTCTGAAATTAATTATAGTGATTCAAAGAGCCCTGACACACAATACCATCTATAAATTTAATAGCACAACAAAAAATGTTATCTTTATGACACTTAAATCCAATTTGCATAATGATTTGGAACACGTTGTAATTGACCAGCAGGTATTTCAAACTAATCATCAGCATGTGTGTAGAGCATGAGTGGATATGTGTGTTCTTGTGTGTTTCTGTACTCACGGTGAGAGGCCTTGAGCGTTCTCCGTCTCCTCTGTGCTGGCGTAGAACTGCAGCAGGTCGTCTCGCATCGACAGCTCATGGCGAAGTTGAGCGATCTAAAGAAATAAAAAAAAGCGTTGTTGATCGCTGAAGCTCAGCAGGATGGGAGTTTTTCTCTGTGCATGATGAGGATCACTACCTCTTCCTTTGCGATTTCCAGCTGTTCGTCCAGCGTCTCATTGCGAGATGTTAGCTCTTGGTTCTGCTTCAGGAGGGACTGTCCGATTCGAGCCGCTAACTCCAGATCCCGCTCTTTCTGCACAGGGATTCACAAACACATATATTTTGTATGAGGTTGATTGGGACATGTGAGCCAAAAATTGTGTAAAACAGAGCTGGGTAGAGAGGACCATATGTCTAATCCTCTTTTAATCCACTTCATCTGCTGTGTGTCTCTGACCTCCTCCAGCAGGTGGGTCACCGCCTTGATGTCATGATACGTCTTGGTGACCTGGCCCACTCTGTCTGAGCACAGCACTGAGGAATGAAGGAGAGGAGGGGAATTTAAGGAATGGAGGCAGAAAATGATGTATTTCTGACTGAGGAAATAGAAATAAAAAAATAAACAGAATGAACACTTTATAGCTAAAGAGTATTTAATTTGTCCTGTTCCACTGAAGTTTTAGGAGCCAAACCAAAACATCTCCATGAGGCCCACCATCGACTGATCCTCTTAGCCTGATCCCTCTGAGCCCAGTTAAGATGCCAATAAAGACATCGCACCCCTGGACACCAGAATAGCTTCATTCAGCCGACCGCAGGGGAAACCTGATGGTGTCCATTTCACCCGGAGACACAGGGAAAGACGATAACTGGCTACTGACGTGAAAATCTGTTTACATCCTGAACAATGGTTTGTCTTTATTCACTTTAAAGGCATTACAGCGGAACAAGAACAAAAGGATTAATCAATTAGTTGGTAGGGATTTAGCACTGACGTGGACAGAGTTTGGAGTAAAGCCATTCAGGTCCCTCTTATACATAATTATTCACAGTTCATTTAAATATTGATTAGATTTTATTGGTGCTGAACGTTCCAATAATTATCATTTAAAACTTTTAAACTAAAGTATTGAGCAAAGGAGTTCATTACAATAATAATTTAATAAACTTTTTGAGGCAGAAATATACGTTTTTGAGTAAAGGATTTAGTTATTTTTGTTTGAAAAGTGATTTAAATGTACAGTTTAGATGTTTGATTATTGTTCTCCTTTTTGTTTGCTTGATGTTTTTCCTGTCATCTCTACAGAAAATGAGTCTCTTTCCCCTTAAACTTTTCCACTATTATGCAGCTTGCATTGAAATCAAGCTCAGGTTTGTTGAAATGCTTGCCTTAAACATAAGGTCTGAACATGACATCAAGCTGAACAACATTTGTCAAAAACCGGGAAACAAAGCATCCAAATTTTCATCAATTTAAACGTGAAACTGGACTTTAAACGAGAGCAGAATCTTACTCTTCTCAGGTGCTGTTTTGTTGTTTACGATAGTTTATGAAGTACTCAAAATATATTTTCCCACTATAATGAGACTGTTGAACCTAAGCATGTAAAAAAAGCATGTTATTTATTAAAACAACTGGATGTGTGAAACATCTTGCTGTAACTGGTTTGTAAAAAATAAAAAAATAAATAAAAAAACAAAGCAAAACCATTAAGTTGCATCAACAACACTCCTCTGACGCCAGAAGTAAAAAAGAAAGCAGACAGAACTTGAGCAACATTTAAACATCGAGTTTATGACTTTGTGTTTAGTATAGAACAGACCTGAACGTATCTCAGTTGGTTCCTTTACTGAAATCAGAAACATTTTCCTTCATTTACGAAGCTCAGATGAACCAACAGGCTTTCCACAAGGTAAAGTGATTAGATTGAGGTTTGATTTGGGCTGGAAACAGTGATTTGATACTGCAGCCATATTTAATCAGCCTAATGGAGAGAATCCCGGCTACAGCTGCACTAAGTACATCGTCAATGATTAAAATTCATCAATAGCCAAGACGTCAGTTTTAGATGGTCATTTCCAGTCAGCAACAATTGGGTAGGTAGAAAAAAATAATTAAAACATGACTAAAACCTTGTATGACAGTTGGACAAACAATACTGTAAGCCTTCTTTAAGCCCTTAAAATTGTTCTGCTGATCTGACAAGACGGTTCCCTCTGATGCTGCAGCAAGGAAAAAACGTGCAAAGTCGCTCAATATCCAAAACAATAGATCTGCCTGGCAGTGATCGATTCATCTTTCATTTAAAGTCTGTTTACACTTGCTTTTTGATTTATACACTAAAAACTTAAATATCACAGGAAGAAAACCCCTAAAAATAAAACATTGAGAATTTCATGAAAAATATTCAAAATCCTACTGATTACAGTATCTCTATTATCCCACTAAAAAGAAAGAGGGTAGACATGTTGGTCCTTCTCAGGGGCGCACTAACAAAAACAACTCTAATGTATTATAAAGGTAGATCCTAAATTATGCAGGATTAGGATCACACACACAAGTCTTCCTGATCCAAACTCTGAACCGAGACAGAGTCTATAAATTAAGAAAAGCCTAATGAGATAACAGTTCCACTAATCCTATTGTTCTCAAAGTGGATTCCAGCATTTCCTGTGCTAACAAGGCAGCCTGCAGTGGGACACTTGGCTGGCATACACATCTATTCACACACACCCAAAATAAGATCCATTATGTTACAGAAAATCCACTCAAATTATCTTCCAAAGTCACCAACAAATAAACAAATGTTTATATTCATCACATTTATATTATCACACACTGGGTTGTATTTTTACAAGTAAAATTCAAGAGTACACATTTGTGTAGTTTGGGATCCTATTAGGTTTGATGCAGACTAAACACCCCTTCAGGTTCCACCAGAGGAAATCCCTGACCTCTGACCTGCTGACCAGGCTGCTACGCAGCAGAGATAAAGCTACAGGTTTTACAGTGTGGGTGAAGCTAAATCCAAGCAGGTGGTTTGAACTGTTACCCTAATACTGCCCCTTCAGATAAACCTCGTTGATTTAGGTGTGCTAATGACATCTGTTACATTGAGGGCAGGTGAGGATGAGCGTCGTTGCAAAAAGAAGAAGAGTATCACTGGGGCGAAACTGACCCATTTCTCTAAAAATAAAACATTAAAAATGATAAAAACCTCTCTTATATAAATATGAGCACCAAGACAAATTATGAAATTATTTACGCTCCTCTAATCTGGAACAAACTTTCAAAAAACTTCTTATCAGGGCTAAACGCCCATTTGTTTAGAGCTGCCTTTGGTTAGTAGTTAATGGGACACTGATCATGCGTATTTGCTTTATTCTGATGATGGCATTTGGCAAAATGTAATGTCTACTGCTTGTTTCATAATTGGTGACCGTATGATGTTTTTAAATCACTTTGAACGGCCTTGTTGCTGAAATGTGCTTTACAAATAAAGACAGAATGATGTTCATCACATCTTGGTTTTTGGAGAGCTGCCAGCAGGTTGCAGTATTTTTACCCTCCACATGTCCATTCAGACAAAGGACACCACAGAGAGGACAGAGGAGACTCGGCTATATTACACCTAAATAATAATGAGAGTCCATTTTAAACCAAAAACATGCGCACCCACTACCTCAGAGAGGTCAACACCAACTGTTCAAGATTACACAAGAAGTTCAATAAATATAGTTAGATATAAAATTTAAATAAAGCAAAGACCTACTCTGGTATTTAAAAAAAAAAGCTATATAAAATAACCTTTGCTCCTCGTTTATCAAAACTAGAATTACTGAAGCACAACTATTAAAACACTGAGTAGGTTGTTTTAGTTTTTTCTTCATTCATTTCTTCATGTCGGGATTTTTGAATGAAAGCTGCAGCAATCAAAAGATGATGTGCCAAATTTACAAACAGCATTTGTTGAGAACAGCTTTACAGTAATGATAATAACTGCTGACACACACAGCTTAGGACTTCTCTGTGCAGCAGCAGACTGTACACACACACACACACACCTATTTATCTCAGTGACCTTCATCAGACTACATGGAAGCATTTTAAAGCTGTATTTATTTTCAAAGCTACCAATAAGTTTTAGTGCTCATATAATTAAAACTACAAAGAGCAGCATTACCGGCTTATTTTGAGCTTTTTTATCGCTATGAATGATGCGCTCTCAATGACGTCTACGCACGCTGAACTACATGCACTATTAAGCATTAAAGCCCTTAGATAACAGACCTCAAAACTGCAGATCAACGTGAACCTCAAGGTACATAATTTACCCCATTGCTGTTTAAACACATTGAACTGCTTTTTAAAATCCTGTATGTTCTGAGCCTCCTGTCCTGCAGTGATATGATCTCTGCACATCACTCCTCAGCTTCCTCTGCAAGCCGCTGTCACGTCGCCCACTGCGACATCTCACCTTGCGTTACCTCCTTGCAAAGGCTCTCGTTGTTATTGTTGTTGTTGTTATTGCTATTATTGCTGTTGTGGCTGATTTTATCCTCTTCAAGTATTTCCTCCACACAGCTGGACGTGCTCTTGTCGTCTTCCTCCTCCTCAGATGCCGAGGAGCTCCACACCTCCATGGTGACTGCAGAAAAACGCCCCTCTTTCACTTTGTCCATGAGTTAAATCCTCTGCTTTTCCCGTTTTACTGCGCGCTGGCGGTGCTGCGACGCGCTGGCTGTGTCTGCTGCATGATTCTGCTGGGTTTTGTGCGAGACGTTTCGTGTGTGAGAGAATCTGAGCTGCTGGGAGTTAATATATAATCCCTCAGAGCGTGCGTGCCATCTGTCGTCACGCCTGCCTCCATTCACCTGGCCACGTTGGACTACAGGGTAGGAAAGGAGAGGGAGAAGCAGAGGAGGGAGCAAAGGACCAATCGAGCCCTGGACCTTTGGACACAAAGGAGGATTTTAATCGTTCTGACCTGGAGCAGTCACAGGAAGATGAGGAAGATGCATAGGCAGGTGAAGGAATAATTCAGAAGATGGTGCATTTGAAAAAGGATGCTGCACAAATCCTTCTCTACCCCATGATTTGAGGAAGATGGTATGCTCCCAGAATCCCTGCAGCTGCTCTCCTCCCCTCTCATATGTAACAGACAGAGGAGAGGCTCTGCGTAACTCTGCTGCAGACAGAGACACACCCACAGCGTTCTGGTGGAGGCAGCAGTCTGCATAGAAATGTTACTAATATTTACCTACCAATCCCAATTTAACATTTTCTATACAATTTAAGTATCTGATCTGCTGACTTCAATGAGAGTTCACAAATAAAGATAAAGCAGCTCAGAAACACCCAATGGAGCAGAGATATTAGAAATCCTATTTATAAGAATATAAGAATTTTACTAAGAATATGCATAAATAAATGTACCAAGTTATTAATAAAAATGGTTCTTATGTGACTGAGAGCCTCAAGACAATGGAGGGTTGTTGTTTTTTTATATACATTTGCAGAGATTGTCACATTTTCCGTCCTGAGTTTCTTTTCTTGTCAGGATTTACAAGCATTTTTGGTGAATCTCAGAATTGCTTCCAGCAAACACATTTGCCAGTCTGCAAAAAAAAAACAAAAAAAAAACCCTAAACCAGACACAGGAGTTTCTAACGATCAAATATTAACCTCCTCATAAACATTTCAGCGGCCATGCAGGGTATCAACCTGCAGTCTGCACGGTCACAGACACCACTTTCACCGTCACTGGTGGGACGCCGTGCCGCGTCTTTGCCAGGACACGTTTGTTTATTCCTGACTATACGATCCTGATACTTTGGAGCTGTGAAACTGATTACTAAAGCAAGATAATGGAAATTCCAGAGAAACGGATGGTTATAAGGAGGTAATGGACTGAGGACTCTGATCTCAATATCAAAACAAGAGTCACATGTGTCATAAAAAAAACGAAAAACTACAGTTCCTTCCAAAAGTATTCATTCCTCTTAAGCTTTTTCATATTTTTTATGTTACAACCACAAACTTTAATCTATTTCTTTGGGAAGTTATGAGAGGCCAACACAAGCACTTGTGAAAAAGATGGACAATAACACAATGATATATTTTCATTCAAATGAAAATTAGAAGAATGCATTTGCATTCAGTCTTTGCTCAAATACCCTTAAATAAAAGCCAATGCAGTAAGTTGTCTCTAAAAGTCACTTAAGAATCCACCTGTGTGTAACTTATTCTCAGTATAAACCCAGCTGTGAAGGAACAGACTTGGAAAGTCAAGACAGGAAGAAACTCTTTTCTATTCTTAAGATTTTCTATCATCAATGAAGAAACTCTGGCTCTTGTCTGGGCACTTCAACATTTTGCTGTGATGAAGAGTTCGCTGCTCTTCTTGTGGTCCATAATCCCACCGCTATCTTCATTGTCCAAATCACAGCTTAATGCAAAGGATTTTGTTTTTACAGTCTGTTCGTTTACATACTTGCCACATACTGACTCTGACAACCATGTGGCGGATGCTTTGACCCTTGATCTTCGGGTGTGTCATCACATTAAGCCCTTTGATCAAACCTATCCTTCCCTAAATGCTAATCTTAAAGTGATTTCTCTAGGTACTGGGGATTGTCACCATATCTGTTTTAAAATGTAACACGTTTGCAGAGTTAATTGGATTATTAGTGGAACCAATTTCTCCAAGAGGGTGGAGGGTGTTTGTGTGACAAACCCACCACTAGGGGGTCTCTTTCTTTTTGCTTTTTAGGGGAACCTGCCATTAGCAGTAAGAGACGCTCATGGACTAGTTGTGCTCCTGCCTACTCTTCAGTGGTGCTCCTCTGCTCAGAGTGGAGTTGTCTCTGCTCACCTCTAATATTTGGTTTTAGTTATTTTTGCATCTCCACACATCCAGGTTTTCAAACATTACTGAAAAGTGACACATCCTACTTTTGTACTGCAAAAACAAAATCTCACCAAGTTTTGTGGTTTAGTTTCTAGTGCAAATATCTTAGTACACTTCAAATAAGACAAAATTTACTTAGAACAAGACCTTACACCCTTAAATATGGGAAAAATGTCTTAAATATTATTTAACTTATAACTAAGCTCCCATTTCGTGCTGGAACGTTACTTGTAAGTCAGTATACTTGAAATAAGACAAAAGATATTTGCCCTACAGACCAAACATAATTGATAGGATTTTGTGTTTTGCAGTTTGGGTTTATATAAGTAAATTATTTCCTTAAAATATTGTCACCTTGTGTTGTCCCCCCTCTGTTTGTTGCAGCAATTAAGCCAAGCTTTTACAAATCATTTAGCAATTTATCAATAAATTTAATCTGATTCACTCTTCAAACATCAACACTGATATCAACAAGATTTCTTTGTAAGAGGGAAAGTAGGAATGTGCTTTACTTCCTTGTTCAAGGCATCCATAGACAACCACCGTGAGCGGGTTACGTGCCTTTAATAAACTTAATATATAACCAGTGAAAACCTGAGAGAAGGACTGGAGGACAACAACCCTGAAGTCTGACCAGAGCCACAATAGATCGATTTATACAGAAGTATGACTTGAGTTAAAACGATTCACGAACAGAAATGCAAAAACCTTTTAGATATTTATCTACAAAACATTTCGAAACCCATGTGACAGTTTCCTTCTACTTCAGTTGTCTGATACTTTTTATGTTGGTGTATGGTTGTAAAGAGAGAAGTGAAATACTTTAGCAAGGTTTATTGCTCTGCTTTCTGCTAAACTTTCTTCAGAAATCAAATCATTAAGAAGTGGAGCTATATCCTCATGTTTAATGATGTTACCATTAAACATTCACTCAACACATTCTTACAAATCACCTAGTGATTTATTAATATTTACTTTAATCTGCTTCACTTCTGCAAGTCCAAGCAACAATGCTGAAATCAATAAGATTCTTTGTGAGATGAAAACCAGGAAGGTGCTTTTACTCACAGCATCCACATAAAAACAACCTGTACGTGCCTTTAATAAACTTAATACATAACCAGGGATTACGTGGTAAAGATCAGACGCTTCATTTGCAGTCAACTCCCAAGTGAACAATCAAAACATGCAGCATGATAAAGACAGAGCTCCTTTTGCTGCACTGCACACTCCCAAAATTAAAGAGATAGCTGCTGATTTTATGTCGCTGAAACAAAATCTTGCCTAATGCTTCCTTCCTTTACATACAACATATTGTATTTAGATTCACTCAGTGCTCTTGTGTGACAATACAATAGGTCTTAAATTTCTAAAAATCAAATGAAATTATCTAAAATGTTAAATTTGACTACAGCTTTTGCTCATTTCTCAGTTAGGTTTATATCAAAGTTGTGTTGCTGCAATCAAAAGTTTCAAGTTGTCTACTGCAGGTGTAAAATATGCAGACATTAATTAAATGGCTTTGGATTACAATGGTCCACATGATGAACTAAAACAACCTAATTCACCCAGCAGAGCTGAGCTCCATCTATAATACTACAATTTGGACATTAATTGTGATAGATGCAATTTTACTTTAAACAGTAAAATTATTGCAATTATTCTAGCCCTAAAATGTTGCTGAATCCCAGTTGCCAACTAAATTAGCTCTTACATTTAACATATTTGTTAAATCTTCCATCTGTCCTGTCAGCATAATATAAGACAGATAATGTGTGGAAAAACAATCTAGCTCCTCTGTTTCTCCTTGTAGACCTCCTGCCGTCTGCAGCAATTCACCGCCCCCAGTCACACACAACCAATCAGAGCCAGGAGGAGGGTCTTAGCGCTGTCAAACATGCTCAGGTACGTACTGCTCTCTACTATCCTATAGTTTCTATGCCTCAGACTAGTCAAAATGGCCACAGATGACGGCGGATAAACAGTTTTCCTAGAAGTTTTTTCTCTGCCATTAGCAGAGCTGCAGCAAACCGGGAATCTTGAGCTTATACACCCACGTGTGTCACAAAGGCAAGCTACCTTCTTTAAATAAGATGAAGGGCAAATATAATTTATTCTTGAAGCTATGGAGCATAATTCAAAATGTGCATTTCCAAAATATAAAGACTGAAAAGTAAAGAAAAACATATTTCTCAAACACACACAAAAAACACTTTAAGGCCATGTCACTCTAAAAAGGAAATCCACAACCATAAATGGATAACACATTGTCCTCTTGAACAACAAGCTGTGACTGTCCACTGTTGTGTGACAGCTACTATTGTGAAGATAAATCTCAAAAAGGCCTTTTCTAATTTTAATATGCTGAATTTTCTGCATTGTAAAAGTTTGGAGAGAAAGTGCTTTACTTTAGGTTGTAAAATTTAAGACATGCGCTTTAAGTTTTTACAGAAAACACTTTTTTAAAATAAAAGTTGTTAAATTGAGGCATGTATTTCAGAATGCATTAGTCTCTTCTTCTTTTAAAACATTTGTAACATCTTTTCCTGTCAAACTTTTTTAAGGACTTACTTATTCTATCGTACTTTTAGTCACTAACCTAGAAGTTTGTTCTCATGAAAAATATTAAAAATTGTGGCAGTTTTGTCATATATGGGCTGATGAGGATGCTTCAGGTAAACGATCAATTATATAAAACAAGTGTGATAAGACTCATTTCAGTGCCTAGTGGTAAAAATAAAATGCAAAGCACAAACAACAGCAGGGAAACAGGATACCAGAGGATTCAGTACCACTGACAAACACCACCATATGTCCCTTGGCTAAATAATTCAAACAGAAGCTCAGTGTAGCACAATGAGCATCAATCAGATTAGTCTGTCCTGGTTCTGATAGCAACATGTGGTTGGGACAGTCTATTGGGTATTAAAAGGACATACCCCTACAATCTCACTAAATCCTCACTATAAGCCAATTTCCTTAGTGGACTATTTTCCACAAAAATAAGTGAATCTTGGTCTATTCAGATTTTCTGAAGGCCTCGATAAAATCTGGTTTAACCAACTGTGAAAAGCTCAACAAAGAAGGGTCACTGAGAATGGTCTTAAAAGTTATGGATTATTGACAATCTGCAGGTAAAAACAACAAATATTGCTGTATTTGTACATTTCACTCTGTATAAATCAAGCTGCTTTATTTTAAATAAAAGAGTCTTTTACTAAAACATTTTTTACATAATAGGCATCAGATTGCTAAAATGTACATGAAGAGCACCTGACCTTTTGCCACACATCCATTCATCACCCTACAAAGTCTAGACAACCAATGAATCTAAAAATAAACCATCTCAAGGAGGCTGCAGCAGTCGTCATGCCAACCCTGTCATCATGATGTCAGAGCCACCATCGGGATCCGCAGTCTGCTCGCCTTCAGCGTAAACTGCTTAGTGCGGCAAGGAACAGTAGGGTAATTGGCTTGATGGCATTTGACTTCAAAATGAAGCACTTATCCTGGAGGTGTGAGATCGGAAAAGAGCCCAAAACAAAACATGGGAGTTTGTTTTTTATTTCAAACTAAATCAGCTAAGACTCAATTCAGAAATGTGAGGGAAGCTTGTTTTAGTAAGCAGTTTTAGAGCAAATCTTTATAAAAGAAAAGAAAAAAATAATAATTAAAATCCATTTTGTCATGTGAGATGTTCATTAATGTATGTTATTCAATGATGCAACATGATAAACTTAAATTAAATCATTATTTAGTGTCGATACGATATTTGTGATCTGTGTGTTGATGCTAAGCTTCATCCTGTAGTTAATCAGTTAATTATTAGTTCAATTAATTAAGCCACATTGAAGAGTTTTTAAGCAAAAATTGTGTGTATAAGTTCATTAAGTAGGATCACAGTTTCATTTAAGGTCAGACTTTGACTAGGTCATTCCAAAATCTTTCACTAATCAGCTCATTATCCTGCTGCATAACGCAACCCAGCTGAAGACTGAACCGGACCCTGTGCATAAGTTTTTAGTGAATTAAATAGGAGTGATTTACCCAGCTCTGCAGTAAAATGCTTTGAGAGAAAATATGATCTGAAAATGAAAATATCTGAATGTTTGATATTAGATCTTAAAAGGATATTGTTTTATTAATCCTGACACCTCATCTGCCTTACATCACACAACATGTAGAAAACGAGCAGTACTCACAGAAATATTTGAAGGTCTCGTCGATCTGTTCATAAGCGAGTCCCAGTACGACCTCTTGTGGCACCAGAGGAGTGTGCAGCCAGTCGTCACTGTCATATCCGAACACGGTGTCTGCTCTTAGGGTGTACTTGGGCTGACCTTCTGACAGCAGACTCACAATCTCCAGCTCCGGCAGGTTTGAGCAAAGGTCTGAGCACGCCGAGGGTTTGGGGGATTCATGAATGTGCAGGTTCAGGAATGAGGGAAGAAGAAAAAGAAAGCAACATTAAAATTAACAACAGCGTTAATGTGTCAGCCATGCAGCTGCACTGCCCTCTAGTGGTTAACGTTTAGGTTTATTGCGCTCCATTGTTATTGTTTGTAGAGTCATGGTTTGAGGTTTGGAAGGGAGAAATGATGTTCTGTTTTGCAAATGTTGCATCTTTTTGTCCTGACAGTCCACATGGTTCTTAGCTTTCTGTGCAGAATGAGAAAATGCATATTGTTTTGTTTGTCACTTCATTTCAGTATCATCAGCAGAAAAGAGTGAAAGATTAGCAATGAATCAGTGTCAACATTAAAAATGGCCTTACATGTAAAGTTAAGGTTACCTTCCCGGAGAAAAACGTTTTAACACATAATTAAACAGGACTGATGGTGAAAAATTCAGAACATTCAAGAGTATACAACAAGCCACAGGATTTTCTTTTAAAAGTGTAACCAACCCCAAATCAACTTCTGTTTTTGCTGATAAACTATCTAAATAAGTTATTTTGGGCTTGATCTTTATGTTTCTGTATGAATTTTGACATATTTGTGTAAGTTTGTTTAGTCCCGTATCATTTTGCATAAAGACCAACCAAAGAGTGCTGGCCTCCAGAGGTTGACCGCAGCCTATTTATTGAATTTTCCTACTAGCTTTAAACAGTATAGCTTTTCATCACACAGCCCAACATTCTGGTATAAAATAATCTCACTCTCACTCAGATTATGAGGATGAGCATATCCACGAGTTACTTCTCATCAAAGACACTTGACTTACAGTAAAACCAGGAAAACACAACAATGAATGAAGTCAAGAAAGTGTTGATAAACTTCAAGAACTGAGACAAGAATGAATCAATATCAGTGATGTTTTTGTTCGTCTACAGAATGTCAGAGCGAACTGAAGAAGCTACGAAGGATTACGCTGTAAATATTGATTTTTGGAATAAATTTGACATATATTCACCAATTGTAGCCTTTAAATGTATTAATTTCTTCTTAGGTATCCCGTAAAGACAAGTACAAAAACCTAAACATACAAATGTTTGGCCATAACTGCCTTTTAAAATAAAACGGCGTACCTGTTATAGTGGACACATCGTGGTGGGACTGCTGCGCCGAGTCACAGACGTTCCTGGGTGTAGAATGCTGCAGAGGCTGGGGGTCACGATCCAGGGCGCCCGATGCCTCCCTCTGCCCCTCATTGGGGTAGAGGGCTGACTGGGAGTCCAGATGGGGCTGTGGAGGCCAGGAGGGAGGAGAAAGACGAGCCGGAGGAGGTGAGGAAGGAGAGGACGCAGGGTGGGACAGCTTGCCTCGGGGTGGAGGGTTCAGGGTGAACAGGAGCTTAAAGCGGGGCGCCCTGTTAGTGGCTTAGGGGCCAAACAAAGACGTGAAGCTCATTGGAGACTCTGTGAACCTGCAGGTGAAGCCTATGCAAGAAAGCACAAGAGAAGAACGAGACAAAACAAAGACGAGTGATTAGAACAATGCATGAATGTAGATACTGGACTCTTCCACTTTTGAGAATAACTTTCTACTTTCAATTTCTCATAATGTCGAACAAAAAGAAGAAAAATTTTAAAAATCAAACACTTGTTAAACATGAAGACCCAAGACACTGTATTACAGAAAATAGATCACTGGCAGAAGTATATAGTATTGTCTTTTATTTGCTTTCAATTTAAACTATTTAATAAACTCACTAAAGGAGAACAAGCAAAGTATGATACACGTCTGTAGTCACAACAGTTGAGTTGATAAATAGATTTTTTCTCCTTTCTTACAGCTCATTATATCATTTCATATTTAAATAATCAAACAGCATTAACAATAATTATATTTTAAAAAGTTCCACAAATGTTTGAAGTTGCACATCACAGTTTTAAACAGTATTATATATTTTTTTCTCTTGTGTTAGCCTCGATTATTAGTATATTTTATATTACAAGACAACAAATTAAAATGCACTGACAGGTTTGACTAAAAGTTGAATTACAGTACAGCGCAGTCTCTGATTCATCTGGAGAAAAATTACAGTATTTTAGTAACTTTTATTAATACGAGGCATCGTTTTAATAATAACACAAGTGTTTTCACTTTGAGTGAATACAAAATGTGTGTTTTTACTCCAATGTTTCCTTACGGTGTCATTTACTGTGAAAGGTCTGAGTTTTAGGGTCACAATGATAGAGTTACAACAACCTGGAGCCACAGAGATCAGGTTCTTCAGCAGAACATTTCACCACTATAAACACAATGCAAAGCCAGAGGAACAAGCTGCTGTATGAATTATACACAAAGCATTTGCTGCCAGGAGCTACAGCCATTGTTACAAGAGTCAATATCTCCTCGGAGGGTCCAAAACTGAAGCTAAAGCCTTTGGAAACAAGGATTTTAAGATATTAATTTGATTTTTTAGTTTTTTATAAAGGCTTTGAAAATGTTTTTGTTGTTTTTCTTTAAACCGTGGTATTTTCACTCAAATTTTTTCTCCCACCAGCGCATTAAGAAACTGTGCCCACCTTTCGGACCCCTCTGTTCTCACCCAGTTTAAACAGCTGAGAGCTCAGCCGTGTTTTATTATTAAAACGATGCCTCATATTAACCAAAGTTACATAAAGCCTTGAAGCTTTGCCCAGGCTGGTAACAAAAGGACACTTGATAGCTCGACCCAGTTATTGCAGTCAATAAAACATGCTGACCAGAGGGCAGAGGCCTAATTGCAGCAGCTGCCGCAGGGCTATCAGGGTCATACAGACACATGCATAGGCACATGACAACTGAAATACAGCAATCATGATTCATTAATTGTATTTAATTCCCCACTATCTCTACATATCAGTATCAGTCGTGCAGAGGCTCTTTTTGCTTAGTCACTCCTGGCCTCCATCTTAAATACTTTCAATCAGCTGAGTGTTCCTGCTTGTGGCCAACACGTCCCCATTAATCCCGTCTCCCCCAAGCGAGGTCTGACAACTGACACCACACAGATTTAGACTCTCACATCAGTCTGATCTTTCTGTATGGAAGCCTGAAATGACTGCGGGTAAATAATTTCCAAATTCATATCATGCGATTAACCCCAAAAGTTCAAAAGTGGAAAATGCCTGATCCTTTCACATCAGCAGCACAAAGTCAGCTTTGATCTAGTGGTTGGTAACCATTGGGGATGATTCAATAAAAATGCAGCCAAATGAGAAGCTAAACCATTAGTCCCTTAAGGGTGAGAAGAAGGGATACGCTACAGAAACCCAAAATCTTACCAAGTATTTTTGGTCCAGTTTCTAGATCAAGTATCCTAATGCACCTGAAGTATGACAAAAGTAACAGCTGAAAAGTTACTTGTAAGTTAATACACTTGAAGTAAGACAAAACTAAGATATTTATACTAGAAACAAGACAAAAAATACACAAAATTTCATGTGTTTGCAATATATAAGTTATTAGACATTTAGCGATTCTTTGCAATCCTGCTTTTTTTTACCCTTCTATGCAGGACACCAGAAGAAAAAGTCAGTGGAGTAATCATCTAGGACGTTTCTCCAGCAGAAATAAAAGAGCTCCAGAGAAGATTAGTGCAGCAACCTCAAAAGGTGGAAACTTAAAATGCCAACAGGAAATTTCAAAAGCATATCCCACAACAAGGCTTTAATTGTGTTACATGGTATTAATTAATGAATCAGTTGTAGGACGGAGTGGTTCGTGGAGCTGGTCTGAAGTCATGTCAGAACTGAACCTGTGAAACACAAGCAGCAAAGCCTGCTGCTGACCTTGGAGTGTGGACCGGAGCAGCGGCGCTGCAGAGCTCTGCACTGGTTCTCTGAGCAAACAATGCCCTTCTAGGAGGGTGTGTACGTGAGCCCAGGCACACAGACAGAGACGCAACCATGAGGGGGAGGGAGGCCAGGACGCATGCATTCAAGGACTGTCAGGTGCTATTAAGGACTTTTTAATTCACCGTTCTCACTGGAAATTTACAAAGTCTACATGCTGAGAAATCAATTTACTTCAACCTCTTAGAGACAAAAAGGTCATCAAACTCTGACAGCAACAAAAGGTGATTCATCTTAAAACTAAATCAAAATTATTTTCAGTTTGTGGAAAATTGAGATGGTTTATGCTAATCTTCAGAGTACTAAAAACTATAAATGTTAATTTTATTACTGTATTTCAACATTTAACTTCCTATAAATAAGTAAATTAGCAAACTCATTTATCTCATCTACCCTACAGCTGATAACCTTTGAACATGTTCACACTCTCTTGACCTTCCTTTGACTACTGTGGACATGTTACTCCAGTGAGTCAAAACTTGCAGCCCAGTGTCCTGGACAAGTCTTTCTTTGAGTTAATGATGAATTTAATTTAATTTAATAAATCTTGCCACTCTTCCAAAAAGACCACATAGGTGGAGTGAATGGGAACATGTCCCATCAAAAGAGTCTGCAACCTATGCTTTGTTTGCTGAGTGTCACAAGCCAAAAAGGTTGAGAACCATTGACTTAATGTTTAACAAGGTAACACTTGGCAAAGATGTCACAAATTGTAGATTCTCATCTTCCAACCAAGACTAACACTTGTCAAACAAGTCTGTTTAGCCCACAATTAGCACTGTTACACTTTAATAATAATAATAATAATAAAATCACAATTTAAGACCGATGTAGCATCTGATCAACAGATTTAAACCAAACAGCAGCTGCAGTAAGAAGGATTGGGCTGCAGCCCAGTTTCCATCTGAACAACGAGGTTCTATTAAAAAAGTCACTTTCGGTTGACGCTGTGGGATTTAAACACAACTATTGTGGTTTCCCAATACATTCACCACTTTACCGCCTCTTCACCTTTTCAAAATATTTTTATGCTGAATTAAACAAAATGTATTTCAGGGACGGATTTCCTGAATCCATGATTACGCCTCAAGGCAGCACTTGTTTTTCACACCACTGTATTAAAAAAAACAAAATGGGGAAAAATCCTGAACAGGATTAACAGCAGCAGTTACAGTTTTTCTGCTTTAAATCCTTTGGAATCCAAACAAACTCCAGCATGAACCACGGCTGAACCTGTACGCCTCAAAACAACAACAAACATGTTTAGTGCAACTGAGGAGCTTCATTACTTCTAAAGTCTGAAAGGAGAGACAAAAAAATACTCGTGAAACAACAAAAAAGAAACTTTGAACCATAGTTAGATTGGAAAATCTGTAATTTGAAGTTATTAACAGTAACAGTGCATCATAGGTTGCCCATAACACCCAACCATTTAAGGGGCAGGTTAGTGTACAATCAACCTTTTTTAGCTTTATAGCATGTTATAATGTAATTCTCTCATCATAATTATACCTGGAGTGTTGCTTTGATTCTTTCTAGCATGTTTGAGGACTTCTTTAACCTCCCCTGAGAGCCATTCAGGTGTGCCTAAATGCTTGCTACCACAAAACCTCACCTACTTCCATGCAGCTCCTCTTTGGAGGTGCAGTCTGCTGCACAGAGCACCTTCTTCTACTCAATCCCTTCAGACTAGCGGCGGCAGCAATTAGCAAATACCTGGTGTCTGCTGAGCTTATCATACAAATTACTTCTCAGTCCTAAGACTGATAGTAAAGGCATGATGGAGGAACATTGTTGTGATGACGTGAAGGCAGAGTGACGACAACTGTGGGAGCTTCTTAAAGAGACAGGTTCAATTTCAAGGCATCAAATTGCGAAGTCAAATTTCTTTTAAGTCGTGTTTGATATATACAGAATTTGTGTAACAGCTGAAGGTAACTTCGTTTTTTGAATGTGCTATAAAATGGCTTTATGTGCCTGTATGTATGTTTATTTGATCTTAGAAGCTGCCGTTTTTTTAATTACCCTTATTTTACCAACCTTTAGAAATCATCCAATATCCTCAAATGATCCTGAAATAAATATTTGCTCCTTATCAGTCAGTAACGATGATCCAACAGTTCGTCTGCAATATGCTTTAGTGAACAGATAAGACGTGCATCATCTCATGACTGCAGTGCACCACAAAAAATCCCCAGACAGCAGCCAGATTAGACACAGATCACAAGACATTTATAGTGCAATTGAAGAGCAGAATATTGTTTGACAAGAGTTGAAGCCATATCTGTGTTGCCAAGAAACCCAAACGCTTCATTGCTCCGATTATGAACACAAACATGGAAGAACATCTTAGTATTTAACTACATATCAACCATATAATGAGACATAAATAAAAAAATTTAATTAACAGGAACAAGCTAAACTACAAAATGCTAGGCTTCAGTTAAATGTTCATATATGATGTTTTTATCCAAAACATAAATAAATAAGTCAAATGTGTCAAAATGAAACTGCCGTATTCAAGCTGACATCATCATGTAGGAAACGGATGTTATCTGAGGGACCAATCTTCTCTGCAGCCACCTTTAAATGAGAAGAACCGTTTGGTTAATCATTTGTTACCTATGCTTCCTACAAGGTTTCCAGAAGGAAGCCGTTGCATTGATATCCCTCCTAACAATACTCCAATGCGAGCAAAGGTTTGGTGGCTTTTTCAAACTGGCAGGAAGAGGAAATAGAGGCTGAATCATCATCACGTGGTCAAAGATCAATGTCATACAACACAGGCGAGTTGTAAAATGATATCCACAACAATCTGTTGTATTGTCAATAATGTATCTGTTTAACAATTAAACTTGTCAAACAAAAAAAATTATGAAAAAAGAGCCTAAATACAATACAGCAAGGTTTAAGTAATTAAGAAATAATTAAATTTTGTGTATTCTAATGCAATATAGCAATTGTCAATGTTTATTCTTTAGTTTATTTATAATTAACAGAGAGATTAAACAGGGATAAAACTGTAAAAAGAGCATGGGAAACAACAGAAGAGTTTACTGAGAACAGGAATGTCACCCTGACAACTGGCAGAGCTAAATCTGGACAGCGACTCCACATGAAAAGAAAGTGGTCTCAAAAACCTAAATACCAAGACGTTAACCCTTCTAAAGAGAAATACGCTCAACCTGCAAGGTGTAAATCCTATTTATAGTTTTAAAAGAAAAACTACAGGTTCACCATGCTGATCCATGAGATCTGGCCAAAGAAAATAAAACTCCTCCTGACCCAGTTACTGACCTTTAAACCACAAATGAAACTGCCAGCACAGAAGATGTACCTTAAATTAATTTTTATCTTAAGTTAAATTTTCATCTAAGCTGCCCAAAGTCCAGGCTCAAAAGGTAAGCAGGGTTTACAGTTTCAATGTCAATTTGGGTACTGCAATGGTAAAGTACAGAGGTTTCTGAATTGTGACTAAATGACAGTTTACCAAACAATGACTAACATATAGTATATACATTTAGTATATAACATTTAATCTCTAGAACACAATTTTTACACTGAGAAAGCAAAACAAGACTTCAAAGAAGCCTGCAATAAATTCAACTTAAAACAACTCTTGGGAACAAGTGAATATACTGGAAAATGTGACACTTTTATTGCCTGGTTTTTATATTTTCTCACATGCATTTACACATTTACAGTTATGGACAAACATTTAAGAACCAATCGTACAACTCATGAAGTGCCTTTTAGAATTGTAAATATTGGATAAAACACAAACGTAATCATTTATTTTTTTCATAAATTAAATTACTTTTGAAAAACCAGCTAACCTTGATCAACAATTTAATAGAACTACAACATTTTCAATAGTTTTATTGTGTCGACAACTGCCAAGAGTGAGAAAACCAGCATGTGAATGATTTGGTGCTAACTGCAAGAAATAGACACGGATCACAGCAACAGCACGAGAGCAGAAAAGTGCGAACACTGCACCAGATTGTGCTGACAATGTAAAAGACAAAAAAAAAAGACTTACAGTGCTGCCAAAGTAGTTATCTTTGCATTTGTTGTTCTGTGTAGGAGTGGTGCGGCTTCCTTCAGCGTATTCCCATCAAAACAAAAGCTCTCTACAGCTGGTGTTGCTTTACCGGCCGGCTTCTTCCCTGCACCGACTGTGTCCTGCCAGAAAGAGAGGAAGCAACAGTGAGGCAGGGTGGAGGTGGGGCCGGCATGGGAACGAGACAAGAGGAGAAGGAGGAGGGGAGGCTGGGGCGGGAAAAGGCGTGCTGCTTTATCTCGCTGTAGGGTGAGGACACAATGGACAAAGTGAAGCTACTTAAAACCAGAAGAAGCTGGAAGCCTGCGATGGTCAGAAACTGTGATAAAAGTCACAACTTCCTGCTTCCTCATGTGCATGTTTTATTTGCATCCATCCAAAAGCAGAGCTCTGCTCCCAGCTGTTATTATTCAAATCAGATATCATCCTGTATATTAACCTTTATCACTGAGCCAAAGCCCAAGTCCGTTTCCCAGCACTGCTGGTCACTGATTTACAGAGTCCTATCTGTGATTAATTACACACATCTTAAAGCAGACCAATAGTACTCTGCAGATGAATCACTCTGGCAGCTACTGCTGTTTCATTTGCCCAAATATAGTAATGGACTGTATTAAAAAGGGGATAGAAATCTACTATTACTATGTTGGGCCTTGACGTAACATTGCTCTAAAAACACATCTTTGAAGGACAAAGAATGTCTATCAAATCTAGTTGAACATATTAGGAACAACTACAAAACTGACCTGATTCAAGCAATGTGTGAGTATACATATAAATACTTAAAAAGCACACAAACAGTCCTGCTTTTCTTTGTTGTATTTTTATAGGTTATTCCAGCCTGACTAAAGTTTTAAGTCAGTCGTGAACAAGAAAGAAGTACACAGTACTTACTTCCCATTTTTTATTTAGACACGAAAGAGCATTCGGACTGCCACAGTCATGGTGCTGCAGGAGAAAGCTGGGCTGTTCAGTAAACAACCAAATATGCTGTTAAAAATGAGACACATAAAATACACTTTTACTGATTCAACTGCAGGTGCAGCTCAATAGACTGATCAAAATATTAATTTTTTCACTAATTCCATTCAAACAGTAGCACACAGTAATTTGTTTCAAGCCTTATTATTGCTTACAGATGTTAAAAACACAAAATAAAGCAAGTCAGAAATATTGTTAAAAACTATAGGAAGCACCTGCTGGATAAGCATGAAAATATCTGTGCATTTCACAGAGTACCATATGCAAGCATATTCATAGAAAGTTGAGTGGAAGGAAAGAGTTCAGCAGAAAAACAAAAACACATAATCAACAGCGGATTGGGCCTGTCGTGATAAGTAATTTTGATGGACAATAAATTGTGCACAGAAGTTATAGCGATAAACGATAATATTGTTTTTCTGAGACCGTTTTCAAGTTATATAATGTAAAGGCATAATCATAACAATGCAAGAACACATTCTAAAAGATCAACTTTAAATTCTGATTAACTTTTATCACTGGAGCTGGAAGGCATTTTAAATATCCAAAATAAATAAACAAAAAAAATTTTAATAAAGTGAATTATGAAGTGTCCATTAACAACACTGTCCTTCAAAAAAAGGGCAAGTTGAGACCAAAACACCAGACTGAAGACTTCTGTCATCCAGTTTTTGGTGGAAAGAGAGAAAAACAATGAATCATTCTAATGGAAATTATTGAGTTTGTTTAAATTTATCACGCAATTTATTTATTTATTATTGTGACAGGCCTAAAGCAGATGACTGTAATCTGGAAGAATCACTACAGACAGATGAATGCAGGAGATGAGCTACAAGCATCGGTTAGACTACAGGTGAACCAGAGAAACAGCTGAAAGCGGCCTTTCCAGAAGAAAGACTGGATTTTCACTCACTATTCTTCATTTGAAAATCAACAGTGTTTAATCAAGTCCAAAGTCACTGCAACCAGAAGAAATTTAGACCACATCATTCTTCCTGCTACAGACAAGCTTTAAGGTGATGCTGATTATATTTTTAACTGGATTTAGCACCCCGCCAACGCTGCCAAAGGTATCATTTCTACTCAAATGACCGTGGTTTCTCCTGATCTGACTCCCACTGAGAAACGATGAAGTATTCTAAAAATGAAGACAAGAGACAGCAGAGCCAATGCTGCACAATGAAGGTTGCTATTAAAGCAATCTGGGCTTCCTCAACAGAGACACATGCTGATTTATTTCGTGCCACGCAGCATCTATGCAGTAATTCAAGCCAAAAGAGCCCAAACTAAGTACTGAGTGCAGATGCAGTACTGTAAGTGAACTTACTTATCAGCAGGCTGACATTTTTGAATTAAATACAGTTTTATTTGTCTGGTGCAATTTTCAATCTTTTTAAGAACTTGAATTTTGTCTCTATTTGCTGCGAGTCAATCATGAAGACTGACAGAAATAAATGCTTACATTTCATTACTGTGTGTTTAATGAATCTAGAAAATACAAAGAATTAGTTTCATTGTTTGGGTTGACTTGCTGGCAACTGTCTGATTTCTTGGGATGCAACACTAGATCTTACTTTAACTAGGAAAAGCACAAAGAAAAAAACTAATGCCAATGAAAAATTACTGATAGTCAAGCTTTAAGTTGTTTTGAAAGTTTTACCAGTTATCTTCCTACATTGTTTGCAAGCAATCAATAGTAACCAAATACAAGCTCAGCATCAGAATAGCCCAAAATGAAAGCAGTGTTTTCAAGCTGACAGAGTGCAATTAAATGACATCATCATGTAGGAAGTGCCATCAGCCTCCTCTTTGACCTACCTTTAAAGACGTGATGTGTTTGATTAATCATTAGCTGCACATAATTACTCCAAACTTTCCAGAAGGAACATTTTGTCATATTGGGTAAAGTCACTCTATATAAAATAAGCTATGACGTTACAGTACATGTTGCATTTTCAACTCTGCCACAATTCTTCTTCTGGTCTGTGTTTTTCTACTTCATAACTATCGACGTGAAGAGCTGCTGGAGGATTTTAACAAAACAAACAAAGAACTAAAAGAGACTGAAAGTGATTAGCTGTTGTTTGTGAACACTGCCCTGCTTAACCTTGAGCGTTACTTCATAAACCACGCCTGGACACGGGTATTTCATTCCATTCTGCATCTGGATAATATCTCCATTTGACAGCTCATTCAACACTGTTGAATACACAGGGAATTAAAAAGCGAACAACACACAAAGGTGCTATTCATATTCCACCAGGTTGTGTACGGAGAAGCATTTGAAACCCTTCGTGAGTCACAGCCTGGTCTAGACCAGGCAGCAAACCTCACATGTGTTCACAATGTCTAGTTAAAGTAAAAATGGCTTCTGTAAAGCCAAACTAAATTATTTCTTTAGCACAATCTTGAAATAGAAAAGAAAACAATTACAAAGTTAACATGACTAAAAATGGGGAAAAAATAAAGCAATGTTTCTCTTTTGCAAACAGAAACATTTTAAGTACAAAATCTAAATATTTCTGGTCCTCATATAGCGCAAACTCTTGTTCTACAACAGGTTCAGTTTGTGTCCCTACGAGAGTTGTTTTGTTTTCCGAACAAAGCCAAGGTGTTGTGGATGCTACACAACACAGAAAAATATTGTAGTGGCAAGATGGCGGACACCCTGCACGTTTCTGCAGCCCTTGTTCATCACCGTGATTGTTGTTCCCTGGTCTTCAGATTGGCCGGCCCACAAGGTGAAATCACGGTCTGTTCTAAGAACCAGGTATTCCACGGTACTCGACTGGGACCAGATTTAACGTTCGGGAACTTCGTTCTTCAATTGGAAACAGATAATACTGGCTCAAAAATCACATTTAGGAACCGAAATGGGCTCCAGACTGAGTTGGTGGAAAAGCCCTGAGTAAATAAGTAAATAAAAATTATGTGGAAAAAACATTTTTTAAATCACTAATTATTCCCAAGTCAACTTTCAAAAGGCTGAAACCTAAATTGTCTCATCAGATGCATGCAATCTCTTCATATACCATTTCATTACTGTAAGTTATGAACACTAAAGACTCAAGTTTGAGATCTGGAGTTAAAGTCCCTGTCGCTTTGCTTGGTTACTCACATTCAAATTTTAATGCAAATGCCATCCAACCTCAGTGTACACCTCTGAACTGACTTACATGTGAAGAATATTATTTATATTTACAGATGGGATGCTACACATATCAGTGTCTGTCGTGATTTATAAGGTGAGGAAGAAAATTCAAAGCAGAGCAAAGAGCACTGGAGAGCAAAAGAAGGGTAGAGCGTTAATAGACACAGGTAAAAATAAACATATTTTTATGTTTATTTTAATTACCAAAGATGACTTGTACGATTTTGTAGATATATTTAACATTTTTAAAGCCTACAATTTGAATTATTTATTTCTATGCTTTCCAGTACCTTCCTGAAACTTTGCATATGTACAAAATAGATTACAAAATGGCATCACATGTGGGCTGGAGAAAGGTTTATAAATTGATGAAAGGACGAACTGACCAACAATCAACATATGACATTTAAAATACATATCTTAGACATGCAAACATTAAATTGAAAATGCAATACACTGATCGACCCTGCTAGCGCTGCATTGAAATTTGATCTCTGGGTGTATTGATAAATTTATCGTTTATGTAAATATTCTCAATGTGAGTCCGACCTTTAATGTTTTTAGCAGCTGCCACCGTCTTGCTAAGAAAGGTTAAAATAAATTAAAAGTTTCTACACACACTGTTAGAAAGATGTTTGAAAGATGACAGCATCCTCCCACAGAGTAATGTTGTTATCATCCCACCACCTTGTCCTTCCTGTGGACGCTGCGGACGCTCCCCCCGCTCAGTTTGGACGGTTCAACTACAAACAAACCTCAAAGCGACAGAACAAGAACCGGAGCGGCCGGTGAGAGGCGAGGTGGGCAAAAACAAAAGAGGAAAAACTCCCAACTCACTTGTTAACTCGGTTCTCTGCAGTTCAAGGTCGTGTTCTCCTCTGAAGTTTCCACCGTGAACTTGTTGGAGCTCAACTGTCAAACACGGCTGGTCCGCTCTGCGTTCCATCTGGTCAGCCAGGAAGCGAGGGGTCATGGGTAATGTAGTCCTTTTGCCCAAGGCTTTGAAGACGGTAAAAGACACACGACTAAAGGTTTTTCTGTTGGTGGTTTTTCTAAAATGTCGAATCTAACACTGTTGTTTTTCATTTTACAAACAAATCTATTTGTGGTAAACTTCAGATGAAAATAAAATAAAAATAAAAAAATCACCTCAGTCTGAATCTCTTCAAATAGCTTTTCCGTGGGTGTGCCTTTAAAAACATCTGGAGTGGATGTTAATTTTAGCTGCCTCTCTGACTTAACCAGCACCAAGCTAATAAGAGTTCCCACGTGTGACTGTAGCAAATGCTGCAGAACTATTTTAACCCATTTGAAAGCCAACTCTCAGGATATGAACACAAAACATTGGCTGCAGGACAGCCTCCTCTACATTAGGCTCTGTCTCCCTCTAGTGGCAAACCACCGACGGAAACAAAATGTTTTACAGAAAAAAACAGAGCTGTGATCCTGTTGTTTGTCATTGAATGCAGTTGTCTGTTTTATTAGTTTTATATTCACTAACAACAAGATTAGAAAAGGAATAGTTTCATAGTGAGTAGTAAATAATAAAAAGCATCGGAAACATCTCCCAGCACAGTTATATTAGCCCCCCTGGTAAAAATTGTATAAGTTGTAAAACATTAAGTTAAATCAAATCTTTAATTTCAGCACACTTATATAGTGGAAAAGTACTACATTAATGAATAATTGTTTGGTTTTTTTTTTTTTTTTACAAATCACCAATACCACAAGAAAACATGTCATTCACGTAAGCTAGTTGTATTTTGATCTTAATAAAGTCACAAAGATGACAGAAATTTGTCTTCAACACCACTCCTTCTGGGCGATAAATAAAAGGTTTAAAGCAGTCAAACTTTGGCAAACAAGGCTGGACAAGAGTCACACACAAAAATAGAAAAGCAAACAAATATATATCCAAAGCTAAAAGCACTGTGGCGATATTTATCATGTAAAATTCAGCAACTCAACATTTTATTTTTCATTTTAAAGCTTTACAAATATCTTTACCAGATGTCTTGAAGAGTTTTGACGAGAGCCCTCTGAACTCATCCTTAGCTACTTTTCACATTTTGTGCTTAAATATAACTGTTGAATTAAGAAGAGTCTTTGTTTCTGTTACTTTGATATGTGCCGCACATACAGCTTAACGTTGATATTCTTGTTTCTTATTCTCAGAGTCCTCCTCTTCTCAAACAGGTGTCAGCTCTACTGTTCATTGTTCTTGAAGTTTTCCAGTGTAGACATCCACCGTCAAGCTGTATGTGTGTGTCTTCTCTTTGTCAGGGATGATTAATAATTTACCTCAGTCTCCCTCCAGTGAGCAACCGGTCTGCTGCAGGCTACTTCCTCTCCCAGGGACAATGGGCCCATTTCCTGTGGGGCACGAAACCAAGTACCAGAGAGACCAGCAGAAACAGACGTGTATTGTAAAGCAAAGGCATCGTATCACTGTATCTAGTTGGAGAGTAAAAAGGCAGCCTGAGATTCATGATCATTTTACCAGGCAGGAATTGAGACAAGACAAGCAGCTTGACAACAGAAGCCACAGTTAGCAACATTCATGTGTCCATGTAGCGAGTATTAAGGTGGTTTACAACAGACTCACTGATTGTGCCTTGCCAAAGTAGCTTTTTCACATTTTTGTGTCTCTCCAGCAACCTTTGCCACCCAAAGAACCGTTTTACCCTCAGTCTCTTTTAAAAATCTAATTTGTTTGTAGCCTCAAAACCTACATGACCCTTCAAAAGAACTGACCTTCAAAGATTTGCACAAAAATACATAGAAAGCCTTTCTTAGGTTCTTAAGAGCTTGAAAGAGTTATGTGTGGCTCTAGTGCTGCAGGTTCAAACCTGAACCTGCAGCTAAATTTGTTCAGCTGCAAAACTAACAACAAAACTAAATTTGTGATTGTGAAATGGAAGCAAAATGATTCTTCCATTAATTGTCTATACCTGCTTATTCCTAGCTGTCATTGGTTGAGAGACGGGTACGACTTGGACGGGTCATGAGTTCAATGCAGGACAGAATATTTGATTTTTTTCAAATAAAAATCTGAAGAGTAAACAAACTGAAGCTACATAGATCTTTTCTAGTCATACTGGCAACTCAAAGACCTTTATGCCAACTTCACATTCAATTCTACTTTCCCCTAATACACACATATTTATTACCGATACACAGATTCCTAGGAAATTTGTAAGTGCCTTGCCGAGGGACACATTAACATGCGACAGGAAGAACCTGGAACTGAACCCACAACTTTCAGACAGTAAGACAACAACACACTGAGCCACAGAGACCCATGCAGGGAATGCCCTCTAAACCTGGACTCTCGGTTTAGGTGGGTGTCCAGATATCTATGGTCTAGTCTTTGTGCAACACTCTCTCCATTTTCTGACGACTGATTGGATTGGACAACGCTCTGTGAGATGTTCTAAGCTTGAGATATTATGTTATAAACTTAGTATCCAAAGCCAAACCTACCTGCTGTATCCCTTTGTTTCTCTTTGAGGCCTTCACACAACAGCTCGACTTATACTGAGATTACTTTAAACACTTCAGATGTCACTAATTAAGTGACATCCGAAGGTGTTGCACAGATTTTTTTTTTTTAGAAGTATCAACTATACGAGGATAAATACATATCCATGGGCTTTTGAAAATTGTGCATAATTTTGTTTCCATTTCAAAATTATGCACTACCGTAAGAAATCGCAATAAACAACATCAAAGTTTGTGACTGTGATGTGATAAATTGTGGAAAAGTTTGAACGGTGTTAATACTTTTGCAAAGCACTGCATTCACACAGCCTCGTTATTGTCTAATAAACGTCAAAAATATCCAGATGCTTTGGCTATAAACCCTAAATAGAGCTTATGACAAGAGTAATCATGAGCTACAAGCCCATTCTTTTAATTCCTGGCAGAAAGAAGCAGCTGTGTTCAAACAATGGCTCCATTCAAGCCCATGCTGACCCTTTGTCCACCACTCAGGGATATCTGATGAAGCAAAAGTCAAAGCCAGCAAATTTTAGATTCAAATGGTCCGCTTTGGCAACATGAAGCCACTGTTCCGTTCAGTGAACAGCCTAATAATCATTGGGCCTCCCCTTCTGCCCCTCCACCCCTCAAAGCATCACGATAAAACCCAAGTGTCAATTAGACCCGGAGCTATTTTTAAAAGTCCACACATTCGCTCTGACAAATATAATGGCCTAAATAACCAGCGGTGACCTGGCCTGGCCCGTCCCTGCTCTGCCTCTGTCCCTTTCACTTGGTGAGCCACAGATGATGACTGTCACAATGGCTGCACAGGAGAGAGCCGGGATGATACAGCCCGAGGCGGGACACAGAGAACAGCCTGACCTATCTGCGTCTATCATCCAGCATGAGTGTATCATACAGGCAGTTAGAGAGGCTCCTCTGCACACTGAAGCATTTTATCTCCTCGGAGTTCAATATAAATCTCCTCTCTGTGTGGTTATTGCTTTTTTTTTTTTTTAAATATGTATGACGAGAAAGTCTTCATCTGAATTATGCATTTTTATGCATGCATTACTGGCCAATAAAAGGAAGCTACTCTGCAAGTCAGTGGGTAATTAGGGCATTAATCTTTTCCTGACCTTTGCTGTTTGATGTCGAGCATACGGACACATGCAACAGAGTGCAAAAACAGCAGGCCTGACTTTTGTTCAAATGCATATGACAGGATAAAACACGGGCTCTTTAACCTTTTGCCACAGAGGCTGCTGGAGAGAAATCAGGACTGAAATAAACAGTTCTTCCTCTTTTTCACGCATCACTACACCTTTAGTTATAACAATACAGCTGATCAGAGCACAAAGCCAGTGGAGAAGTGGAAGAGACACAAAAGTCCTCCATGAAAAGTGAAACAGCAAACCTAACAGCAGCTAAATTTAGGGTTTGATCCCACTAATGTGCTTTTACATAATGCATTGCTATATTATTAATGCTGGAGCATCAGTAGGTTGTTACAGTCTGCCGGTGGTGAAGCCGCTGCTTTAAAACACGCTGACGGGAACACCACAGAAAAAAGCAAAGCTCTGATTAATCATTTCACCTTGTCTGTTCTTAAGTTATCTAAGACTAAAAGATTCAAACACTTTAAATTAAAACTGCTAATAAATGACTCACTTGTCAGATATAATAAAGCTACAGAGAGTAAAAAAATGAGTCATGAGGGAAGGGAAAATACTTAGTATAGAATGGAGAAAAACCTCCAAATAAATGAGCAGTTAACAGTAATATGCCATCAGAAATATGTTGCTTTGGTGCTTGGATTACTTAATATTTTGATCTGGTATTTTAATAATAATAGTAATAATAATGATATTTTTATTATCATTATAGAAACCGTTAAGTTAAGTTCTAACTTTCTCAGTTTGTGTTTTGTTGTTTTTTCTCACTTAAATGTTTCAGATCTTAAAATAAATCTGAATATCAAAATAAATTTGAGAATCATTTACTCAAGTTGGCTTGAGTAAACGCAAAAGGTTCTTTCTAATGATGTGATCATTCATTGAAAGAACCAAACTATCCAAGCCAACCAGGTCTTACTGCATGTGAAAAAAGTAATTGTCCCCTTGAGCTCATAACTGATTGAGTCACCCTTGGCAGCAATAGTTGCCATTAATCTTTTGTGATTACTGGCAATGAGTCTTTTGCAGTGGAGGATTGCTGGTTCTTTCTTCTTTGCATCATTTTCATTATTCGGTCACGTTGGTGGATTTTTGAGAATGAACCGCCTTGCGGTCATGCAACGACACTTTTTATTGGAATTCAAGTCCAGACTTTGATCAGGCCAATCAGAACATTTGTTTTGTTACTTTTGAGCCATTCAGAGGTGGACTTGCTCTTGTGATTTTAAGCATAACCCAGTTGCACTTCAGTTTAAAGTCACAGACTGGTGGCATTCTCCTTCAGGATTTTTAGCTACAGAGAAAAACTTATTGACAATTTTGGCAAGCTGTCCACGTCCTGAAGCAGCTAATCAGACCTAGATCCACCATGTTTCACCATAGATAATACGCCGCTCTTTTTCTGAAATGCCATTTTAGCTAAAAAGTTACAAAGAGATCCTTCTTTGTTTAACCTGCTGCTCACGTTTTTCCTGAAATCTTGGGGAACATTAAGATAATTTTTAGTTAACAAAAAAGTATTTTTTTTGTCAGCAGGAGTTTTGGTCTCAAAACTCTTGCATGGTTGCATTTTGCAGAGACTCTTTGTTATTGTTGAATCATGACATTTGACCTTAACTGAGACAGGTAAGGCCTGAAGAGCTTTCGATGTCGCTCCGAGTAATTTTGGAAGGTCAGGGACTTCTGGGAACGCTCACCTCCGTTTCATGGTTTCTTAATCTGTGGTTTGCTTTACTTTTTACAGAAGTCCAGAACTTTCTTTGTAATATATTCTTGAATTTCTTAAGATCAGGCCATGGTAGGTGGCATTTAAGATGTTTTAGCTTACATCAGACAGTTTCTATTCAAGATCTTGATTCCCCAGGTAATCATACCTGGATGAGGCTCTGAATCTGAACTCTGTTCATTGTAAATGACATAATTTATGTATTTATTTTACTTTGTCTGGGTATCTTTGCCTCACATTAACATTTGTTTGATGATCTTAAACACATGCTGTGCATCTACAGTCAAAACAATAACTGAAAAGGTCAAAACTGTAAAAAATAAAAAATAAATAAATAAGGCAGCTTTGAAGGCGAAAAAGATTGTACAGGAGGTTATATGTAAATCAATCTTTCTGTGAGATTATGCTAGTGAAATTAAAAAACGAATTATTTTAAGGTTTTGCACATATCCAGGAGTTTCTACATTAATTAGAGTCACCAGCCATTTATTTTTAGGACAATGTTGGTGCATTTGTGGACCTTTGGAGGTCATTTAGTTTTCCTGTTTTTCACAAGCACCAAGACAGGATGCATTAAAAAGCACACATGAGAATATGTAATTATTTACGTTGGGATTTCTAAACTAGTTTTCATATTCAGCAAAGAACTAAGCAATTGTTTTATTAAAAGAAAAACTCCCCATTCAACGAGTTAGTAAAAGACACAAGTGAGAAGCGAACATAATGGAGGGAATGTGTTAGTGAGATTTGAAACTCTTCACTTCCTGGTGGCAGCAGTGACTCACTCAGCTGTCTGGTTTCGCTGTTATCAAGGTGTGGCCGAGCGTCATGCAGGTGGGAGAAAAACAAACCAAACAGAGGGGTGAAAACAGTGCAGACGGACTCTGAACATAAGAAATAAACTCGTCTGGTACGTTTTACTCATGTTGTCGGTAAAGTAAAGCTACTTAAACACCTATCAGCCTCTAGTGAACGTAAGTTAAAGCCATTTTGTACTTTTGTGGAGGGTTTTGTATGGAAAACAATGCATACGCTAACAGTGAAACAAACAACAACAACAAAAAGACATATTTGCCTGCGACTGAAAATACAAGTTTGTCTTTATCAGTAAAACAGCCAGGCAGCTCCCGGGGTGGTGGGGACATGGAGCAGAGCCCTGCCGGGTGGGGTCGCGCCATGAGGGGCGGAGCCTGGCCGAGGTGACGCTCCTTACGCTACGTTTTTTTGTTCAGACCGCTGTCGACGAGCGACACTTGCAGGGGGAGAGAAGTCCGTAGAAAGACGAACAAGTGTCCCCCAGAAGAGACCCCGGCCTGGGATTATCTGAAAATCTGTTGTGTGATTTCTAAAGGTAAGATTCAATCACATTCCCACTGGTTTTACTGGTCCTCACACGGCTCCCAATGTGTTTCCCCCCCCGTATCTCCGCCTTTGTTTGTGCGTGAGCGTATTTAAAACAGCTTACATTTAGGGGGTTTTTACTTGTAGAAATGGGTTTGTGTTATTTTAGGGTCGTATTATCACAACTCTCTGTTGGTTACAAATCCATATTGGAGTTCATTTCCGCATACCTTAAACTCCTACGATCTTGTTCTGTCTGCTGCGGCCACAGGTTATTTAGTGGTGTTTAAAGTTGATTTTACTCTACAAAATATCAGCTTGTTCTCAAAAGCTATTAAATATTTTAATTGTCTAAGTTTCTGTCGTTTGGTTTAAGCGCTTTGACTGTCCGAAAGTGGCAGGTGAGGTTGAGTCAGTCCTACCTATGTAGGGAAATGTAGGGAATATTCAGTCAAGACATCCACAGAGGCTTCAGGTTTTGGTTTTTAGATCGTTTATTCTTAAATAATATTGTAAGTACATTTTACGGAGTATTTTTGACAACCACCTGATTACTATTTTGAAGAAACTTGGAGATATTAGATATAGAGGGTGAAAAAAAAAAAAAGTTTACTTTCCAGTAATGTGCTTTTAAAAACTTGTATATGTTAACTTATCTGTTTTTCCCCAATGCCAAACATAAATAAGTCTAGTTTGGTTGTACAGAGCATTATTGTGTAATGTTGGCTCTCTGGCTGAAAGCTCATTGGATCAGACATTTGAAAAAAGACACCACACTAAAACCCACCCCTTCATTTGCGTTGCAAGCCTTCATTTATCTCTGCTTTTTTCTAGAATTATTTCCATTGAATCAGGCCATCTTTTAAAATGGCCTGATTCAATATTTTTTTTCATCTTCTCTGAAAGCGTTTTTTTTTCCTGCTCTCCACATTTTTAAAACCTTTTTATTTGTCAAGATAACTTTAAACATTTCTGAGAAAATTTAAAAACAAAGAATGTTTTAGGCTAGTGCATATCACAATAACATCATCTACTTTACCACTGCAGATCAATTAATTTGCCTCTATAGTTTTATTATTTGATAAATTTAGGCTTAAGTTGTAAATGTTCCTGTAAATTTGGGTGAATCCCAGATGACGATCATGAAGTGTGACGGATTATGATTAAATCAAATTAAGTGCCAGCGACCTCCTGTTGATAAATAGCACTCATAAGTAGACTTTTAGGAAAGTAGAGAACATTTCTCTAAGCCATTAATTGCCAGAGTAGCTACCAAACGTCCCCAAAACGGGTACAAATGGAAGGTTGGTCAGTAAAATGTCCCCAAGGCTCAAACAGGTCAATATGTGACCACTAAACCATCGCCAGGGCAGGAATGAGTTGATACTTGGCGAGTATGCAGCATCTCTCAGGTTGGTACAGTTCATTGTAAGGTCACCATACGAACTGACGCTTCATCAGTAAGAAACATTGGCCTCTTTTTGTGCTAAATATAAGTAGGTACTTGATGACCAAAGCTGCAAAATTACCAGCACATTGTAAAATGAAATCAGAGGTACTTTAGCTGATGCTCTCCTGATTTCTGTGCGTTTTCTTCTTTCTTTTTTTTATTTTTATTTAAAGACAAGGCATTTTGGCTGTCAGTTGGAGTAACAAACAATTTGGTCTGCATGGTATCAAGAAAATGTAAATTACCTTACAGTTGCTGGAAAGTGCAGTAACGTTATAGATTTATAAGTCCACATTCCACATCCACTTTCAAAGTGCTTCAGCATCTAAAGATACACATCCAGTGTCAGCATTAAGGGTCATTAACTTCCTCCCACATGGTCTGAAGCATTACTTGTATTACAGCACGAAGGCCCAGCATTGAGAGTATAATTCAAAATACCACATCCAGACGGGCCTTGGCCATACACACTGATCCTGTGATGACTCCTGTTTTATGCAACTCTAATGTCAACCTACACCTTCGATGACTGTTTAAGAAGGGCTTAAAACTTGCACCGGCACATCTTTAATTTACAACCGTGTTGACGTTTGGGTCATTAACTGTAATTATATCATTTATTATTCTTGAGTGTGAATCATCACCAGTCATTACAACGTATCTGGATCAGAGCCAACATGTGTGTGATATCCTGCTGGGTTTGAACGAATGCATCCTGCTGGAGCCGCTTAGTGTGCCAAGGATTGAACAGGACTTGGTTCTCTTGGTTGATACCAATCTGGCTTGTAGTTCGTCAGGGGCAAGTTTGGAAAGCTGTTCCTGTCTGCCCTCGGAGGAAAGGGTGGAATGGTGGTCGGATGTCCCCAGGGGGTGACTTACAGTAGAATTTACTGTTACATCTGTGGATACATAGTGCTAATCCCTACCCCCTCCATCTAATACCCTGGTACTGTCCTACATTAGCGGACATTACACTTTTTAAAGGGGATTAGTGAAAGTCTTATATCCTGACCTCTTGGTTTATGTTTTTGTCTCTCCTGGATCTGGGCCTGCTTCTGTCTGGATCCAGTGATGCCCAACGGTGAACTTTCCACAGGCTCAGTTACAGCTTTTCACCACACTCATTGTCTTTGAATGCATTGTGTAAAGCATTCTAGCGTTTCTATGGAGAGGGAACAACAAATGGCTTTCCATTGAGGTTAGTGCGGTAAAAGTCTAATAGAATGTCTATAGATTTGCCTTTCACCAATATTTATTTAGAAATAGAGCTTTCAATCCAAATATTTAAAACTATTATGGTTTTCTTTGCTGTTCTTTATTGTTGAAGCAGGGCCAGCAAGCTAACAAAATTTTCTTTTTATTGCTTTAAAATGACAAGAATAGACTGTAAGCCATCTAACGCTTCTGTTATCATTTTCAATAGCATAATTGTTTTCCATAAAAATATTCCATTCATTGGACAGATTTCTGCTGTTTCTAACACTCATTCTCTTCCTGCAGTTGTATATTGTTTACCAAGTACAGTTGGAAATAGCCAACAAGTCATTAAGGCAATTATTTACCTTCAGCAGTTAGCTGAATCAAAAGTCACTTGCTCAAATGTCTTAACCAATAACATTGTTGTTGTTTTTTTCCTCTATACCTGGCAGTTTTAAAACCCACACTGAGTACTACCAGGTTCAGGTCAGGTCTTTGCAAAGATCCCTGAGTTAACTATGCATGAGACACGCAGCTTCCCGATGGTATCGGTTCTGCTGCTGTTCCTCTGAAAACATTACTGCTGATAATTTTTTCATTGCTGTGGTGAGGAGGGAGGGATCTACATTCCAAGTCTGATTGAAGAGAAATTTTTTCACTGTTGGATGATCTGACAGCGACGGGTTGTGGCTGTTTTTGTACGCCTCCTCTCTGTCCCTTAATTACACTTCTATGAGATGTTGAGGAAAGTGAAGACGGCTAGGGTGTGGCTGAAACAGAAAGAAATCAACTGGGAAGCTTTACTTGGTAGATAAGCGCCACGAAAAAGGCTGCGTGGCTTTCAGATTTATTTTGTCACCTTTTGGGAAAAAAATGTGAAGCATTAGGTCTTGTTCTCTGTCCATTGCTCTTTAAGTCTCCCAGGAAGTCTAGGGTTGTGAAAATTGTGCAACTTGACATTTGAGTAATCCAGAAACTGTGATGAATGTATAACAAAAAATACATGGGAGGTTACGGGGGGCTCTGAGTCAGGGTTTAATTCCTTGAAGTAAATGACGTCATTTTAACATTTGCAGCTTAGTTGTAATGTATGACAACTGTAATTGTTCAACCTCTAGTCTAGGTAGTCTACTACAGATTTATAATAACACAAGAAAAGTAGCGTACACAGACGGTAAATTACATTGATCCAAAACGACTGTACAGCTCTCTCAAGTATGTTTAGTTTGCTAAGGCTACATTAAATGTTTAAAACTTGGCTTTGATTTCAGAGCCACTCCACAAAATTAATGATATGGTACATTTATAAAAGTACTACAGAGGTTTTTCATAACATTGGTCAAAGGATCTGTGTGACCTACAGCTAGTTTTCATTAGCTATAGCATGCTAACGCCAATGTTTATTAAATGTTTTAGCTATAATATTATGTTCACTTGAGAGTGCACATTAAATTAATCATGTGGTGCGTGCTTAAGTAGTACCAGTGTTTTTCACACAGGTCCAAATAAACTGGGTGACTTTGTGGCATTAGCTAAGCAAACTAATTTTACTAATAACTAGCATCCATAAAATGTTGCTGTATTTTAACGACTATCATTTTTTCATCATGTGGTTTCTCACATTATCAGTCGGAAAAGACTGTCATGCCTGAGCTGATTTGGGTTAACATTAACTCTATTAATAGTGTACACAGCTTTAAAATGAAAAATAAATATTTAAGACTAACTATTGCTCCTTACTGACCCTAAAGAGGATCTTCATGATTGATCTTTTTTCCACAGTTGCAGGCAGTAAAGCCATTAAAAACCTGCTGCAACTCTCAAACTGTTACTGAGTATTTGTTGGGTATTTCTGAATAATATAGGAAGTAATTTCTAAATGTCATAGGGACTGAGGCTCATGATTTGTCAATAAAAAACCTAATTTCCCTTTGAGATCATTAAAGTATTTTAAGCGGTCCTTGTTACTTGATTACATGGTATTTTATGTTTACTAAATAGATAAATAGTTATTGTGATCACTTTTTTTCAGTTGTTGAACTTGTGTTTGACAAACTTTCTGTGTTCTTTCTGATCTCTTCATTCCCTTGCCCTGATATCCTGAGTAGCACATTCCTCCTCCTACCTGAAAAACTAATTATCTTTTGCTCATAGCAATGACAGTTCAAAATAAAACTTCCCTCACAGGCCTTCAGACTGGGCTTTGGCTGCAGATTTGTGCACTAAGCTTGGCTTGTGAACACAGGGAGCCATCATGATGTGCTTCAGTCCTCTTTTTGTTTGCACCCAGTGGGGAACTCTTGAGTAGTTTCCTTTTCAATATAGCAGAAGTCAGTGGGACAATGTGGCTACTCTTTTCCTCTCAGTCTCAAACAAAGTAAAACAGGGAACTCTCTGTGTTGTCAGTTCATCCTCTTCCTTCCTAACATCAGCCAAACACCATGGATGGGGAGGATGTCCCTTCTTTTAAATTCAAAAGGGGCCTGGAAAACCTTGAATCTCCCAGCAACGTTAGCTACTATGAATTCAATATTCAGGCGTTTTCTTTATGTCGGTTCTGATAAAGATTGCGGTCTGTGGGCATGCATCTTCTCCTTGTTTTGTGAACTTTATTCCAGTGCAGGCTGTGCAAATGAGCACTCACTGCGGCTTTTTACTCCTTCCGTCTTGTTATCAGGTCGGTGTAATGTGAATCTGGTCTGCGCTCAGGCGCCTCCTCAGAGACCTCTCACATTTCCTTTGATTCACAGTCAGATCCCAGAGGGAGTAAACAGCTACGCTCCAGTTTACAGCCACCGTACTATATCCACTGGCCTAATTTGACTCATTAAAGTAGCGGCAGTGAATCAACTGACAGAACAAGGACTCTCAGCCATTCTGCTGCTGCCCATTTCGTTTCCCGTCAGTGGTCGACAGAGTTGTTTGGCTTATTTCCAGACAAATTGAGTAGGCACAGCTTAGATTAATTCAGTTTAGTGTTGCCGAAGGAAATTGCCGTAATACGCTGGCTGTTTTTGAGGATATGAAGGGTTAAACCTGGCACTGCTGTGGACTGGGCTTTATCACCCGACGTTACGGTCACTTCAAAACACTCTAAAAATGTGCCCTTCAAGCTCACGTCCTCTTTATCTGTGCTTGTGGCACTTAGACTCAGAGACTTTGTGCCTGTTTCATTGTAATTAGCAGCAGTTTAACTTCTCTAAACAAACTTCCTCTGACTGATCACACTAACAGCTTTAGTCAGTCAGATAAGGTTGACCATCACTTCCTGTCACCCACCACATTAAATCCATTAGCTGTCCTCACTTATTGATTCATAGCGAACTGTGCGCCCTTACAGCCTGATCGGTTACTGTTGTCCAAGCAGAAGATGAGAAACTTGTGGCTTGGCGTCCAGGTGGACTTGGTACATAATATGTTAGGATTTATTCTACTGGGATTGACAACTTCAAAATCTGTAAACATAAAAATCATATATTTTATTTATTTTTAAAAAAAAAATCATCCACACATCACATGATGTACTGAAATAGTGCACAGAAGTTGAATGGTTAATCTGAGCTATGTTTGTTGATTTTTTTTCAACCCATACAAGCTATTAGGCTACGAACATTAGCATTCTAACGTTTCCAGTTTCAATTGTACTTTTTTACTATTTACTACATAGTGCACAAGATTCATGACAGTAAAATGCAGCTACAAAGTTTGAACATAATATCAAACTATGCAGCTTTGCAGCCTAAACTGAAACGTATCTAATGCTAGCTTTAGTATTGTATTTCCAGTAAAATCTTAACATTTAATAAGCTATGTAGTGCACAAGAGATTAATTTTGTGGTAAAACAGCAGTTCAGTGGCTTTACATCAGTAAATCTAACCAAAATGTACAATCGCCAAAACAGACGGCAATCTTTACTAAAAATGCTTCAGCGAAATGTGAAAAGTTCTTCTATAAATCCACTTTAAAGTTTATTGAAAATGTATCCCAATAATAGGCCTAAGCTGAAGTATTTTGGTCAAAATATACCTTTTCTACATTGAACAACATGGAGGATAGGACACAGAGTGGCGGACGTTTGTTGAAGTCCTGGGTGTTGTTAAGGAGTGTGGGTTGCCTTTTAAGAGGGGTGTTCATGATGTGGGGGGTGGCCTGTATGTCGCATAGTTCTCTGATCCAGATGGTGCAAGAAGCTTTACAGATGTGTGCTTCAATAATCTGCTTTATTTGCTTGTCAGCCCAAACATAAAACCAGCAAGCCTGTGAGAAATCAGATTTATACCAGATGGGGTAAAAGGCTTTTTTTTTCAGTTTTTTAAACAACAAAGACACAAGATCCTCTTACTTGGATGTGTATTGGATGACAACATGCGCACTTTTTTTTTCTTTTTTTTTTTTTTTTTGCAAATATTTTTAGCATTCAGCTGAGTAAAAGTGACCTGTTTTTAAGAAGCTTTCACTTCTTTTTTCTGACATGCTGATCTCTGGTAGCCTAGTTGGCTGCTGGCCTGTAAGCGAGTCCAAATAGGGATAAGTTTTCTCATGTAGTTGTTGGCAAAAAGACAAATGAGCGTATTTCTTAAAACTTTTTTGCTTTATTTGTGTGGGCCTAATGCTCTTAAGCAAGTGTATAAAGTCTACCAGAGAGACAAGCAACATCTCAGATGTTTTTCTTACCACCCTGCCTGCCAGAATGGATTAAACCAAAATAAGAGATCAGCACAAACTCCTTGGAGCTTGTTAGGAATACGACTGGAATATGAGCAGAGTTCATCCCGGGGGCCCTGGAACCTGATTTATTCCTGCTGTGATACGAAGAAGAGCTTAGGATAGCGAAGTTTAGATCTGCTGGAATGGTTTTCGTTACCACTCTCCCCCCCCGTTTGGCAACCTGCAAACCTCAACAAGTGGAAGATGTTAGGAAATGTTGATATTCCCTGAAGGTGTATTCACCTTCACCCACGCAATCCTCCGCCACACCCTTATCTGGAGACACTCCTTGTTTGACTCGCCTGTGGGACGGGGGCAGGACTGCATGTTCTCACCACTGACAGCAGCCTTACTCATCCCGTTTGTCACAGCAGAGACGTCCTCTTATCTGATCATTTCAGCAGTTTTGACATGACGGCTGAGTCAGAGGAGTTTAAAATAAAAGTGGTGAAACTGTGAGACATGTTTTTGGTTTTTGCAGCAGAAGCGTCGCTCTCGGACAGATCGAATGTGCAGCGTTAGCGTGGAATGTCACACCAGTGTTTCAGCAGCGAAAGCTGGAAAGTGTCCATGTCTGCTTTGTCTGTCGCAACTTGCTCTCTGGCAGCTTTTCACGGATGCGCATTCCTGGTTTTACTGTGAAGGCAGTTTTTTTTTTTTTTTTTTTGGGAAGAAGCCTCCTGAAGTTATTCTGTTGCCTAACAAGACGGGTGGGAGGTGCAGAGTGTGAAATGCGGGTTTCTCCCAAAGCTAGGCCCCCGTGTTACTGTTGTAGAGCTGGTGGTAAAAAGTGCGAGTGAAAAGAAGGCATCACTTATTAACTAGAAGAGAGCAAAGTCCAGTGTGAAGTTTATGATCTGACCAAGCATTTAACTATAAACTGGCTGATAAGACTCGAAACTCAGCAGGACGAATAGAAAATAAAATTTAAGCCCAGATTAACTCTTAGTTTCACTTTTACTGTAATCTTCTGTTTTAAATCTTTTTATCATTGAAAGATTTTGAGGTTATAAAACAAAATGTCTGCAGCGTCAGACATGAATTGGGCCAGGCGATAAAACCTTCAGCAAAACAGAGCCGCGTATGTTACCAAGGCGATCAGCAGGGCGTGTCATTAGACCGCAATAGTTGACTGAACCCGCTGCCTCGCCTAAGAGTAACAAAGCAGCACCAAATACTCTCCCTGATTTCCAGAGAATGGCAACATGCTGTGTGTGGGGGGGAAAAAACAATGTTTTAAACAGCCTTTCAAAACTTTAACCAGAGCTATTCATAGCATCAATCGATTTATTTCCGTTAGCGGCTGGTGAGTATTGAGGATGTTTTTCAGTAAATTGAAGCGGCGCCTGTTTACTTGGAAAGGTGAGCGTGAATGTTGACTGTAAGAGCAGTTGTCAGCGGACGCTTGATGAGTCAGTGCATCATGTAGCTGCAAGTACAGACAATCCTCTGGGGCCTGCTCCTATGGGTATTTCATGCCAGAGTCACTGCAGCTGAAACTCTGAGTGGCTGATCTCTGTGGAAGTGAACAGAGATAAAGAAACAAGTTGAAACATTACAAAACGATCACATATTTTCTCTGAAACATGGAGGATGGGGAGGGGAAGGCGAACGGTGCAGGTGTTGTAGAAAACACTGAATCATTTTAGAGGGTTAAAACTACAAACTTCAGTGGTTTTTATTTGAATTTTATGTGATTCGACCGACACACACATTTGAAGTAAAAAGAAAAGAAACATGGTTCTTTTTTGCAAATAAAAATTAGAAACATTCATTTTGTTTTCAGTTCCCTCTCCTCTTCTACTGCCAAAAAATTCCAGGATGGCCTGTGTTTCAGCATAAACTCTGCAGGTTAGGGAAGATTTTTCCTTTTGAGAGAACATTAGTGAATAAACAGCATCATAAAGAACAAGGAAGACAGGTCAGGGAGGGAGTTATGGAGAGGTTTAAAGCAGGATTAGGTTTAAAAATATCCCAAATTCTGAACACATCACGGAGCAACTTTCAGTACAAAAAAGAACTGCGACTTTGTACAAGCTTTGTCTCGGTCCTCTTTAATTCCTGTACTTTGATCACTCTGTCACCCTGACTTTGTTTTTATAGCTCACCTTCTGCCAACGCAGCAGCTAGACATTATGTACCTTTGTCAGAGCTTGTTTTATTGGTTGTAATAATGGAAGATTCTCATAGATCCTTACTGCCGTCCTAAAACCAGGTGTCTCGCAACAGCTTCAGGGATGACCTTTTTTATTCATTGTCTTGTTCTTTGAAATCTTTGTATACCTTGAGTCCATCATGAAACACGCACACAATATGGCCCGGCAACTTGCCTAACAAAGCCGTCTGTAACAGCCAAACATCTGAAAGCATTTGAAAGCAGCACAGTGTATGCATTGTGCTGGTTAGTCATGTGTCACAGGCAGTGGCAGGCAGCTATTATAAATGCAGATTTTCAAGGGAGTTTCTGTGGTGAATGTCATCTGAGCTGCAGAAATGTGGCGACCGTTTCCATGTATGTCCCGACAGAGGTTGTTTACTCCGGAAAATAAAGACGTTGCACAAAGAATCTGGGCGCATGAAGAGAAAACGCTTACGTTGACTAGGAAACCGTATGCTCAGGTCCAGGTCCTACTGCACTGTTTTTTCTTCTTACAAAGGGGTGGATTGGTTTTATTATAAAATGCACACAAATTCAACAATTTACTAGAGTGAAGCTGTATCTGGTTTGAGCAACTAATGTAACATGAAGCATGATCACATGATGTCAAGGCGTGTAGAATGAGCGTGTGCTGGCAAGTAACAGTGTAAATATGCAACCTGAAGAGAGGTTGGTGGGTAATTGTACAACTGTAGCTGTTTAAAACTGTGTTTTGATTACTATATGAACGTATCTTAAAGCACATAAACGTGAAGTATTTAGTGTTTTCTCATGTTTTGTTTTGTGGACGACGAGGTGTCGGCTCACTGTGCAAATACACACACACACACACACACACACACACACACACAGGCTTACCAGAATCTAAACCTGACAGGCGAGTTGATCGTCATACGTCAGCAGGACGCTGCTTCAAGCTGCTTGGGTGGGGACCAGGAGGTTAAAGGTCGGTGCTGAGAATTTCTGACATGCTGCTGTCTCTCCGCCCACTTCGCCCTCCCTTCTCCTGGACCACAACGCTGCTGCTGCTGCTGCTGCTGCTGCTGCTGCTGCTGCTGCTGCTGCTGCTGCTGCTGCTGCTGCTGCTGCTGCTGCTTTGTGTTGTCGTTTTCAGGTCAGAGTGCCTGTCTGCAGGGTAGGAGGGTCCGACTTGGGATCTGTCACGGTGGCAGACGAGAAAGCAAAACGACAGCGCTTGTGCAAGGAGCAGAGAGCGTGCCAGAATGCTTAGCAATTCATGAAAGGATGGGCGTGTAGTCTGATGCGTCTTGATCATTTGGAGTGAAGGAAATCTGGGGAAATCATTTTTTTATTTCTCTGCATATTTCAGGTTGGCTCCGTTGTTGCTCCTTTGATAACGGACAAGGATGGAGATGCACAGTAAGTCGTTCAGCTTCTTTTTTTTTATCATTTCTCTGCATTTCTTTTCTTCGCTGCCTGTTTTAGTGATGTTGTCGTTTTTTTATCCACTGCATTCTTTTCACAGTCACGTCATATTGTTGTTATTTGGTTTCCCCCTTTCGTCTGGCTCATCTAATGCTTTAAGATGGCCTGAATTTTATGTCAAATTTGATCATTTCTGAAATCATTGGAAGGCACCTTCTCTAGCATCATAGAGATCCATCCTGCGGCTCTTGGAGATTTGTTGCTTAAACCTTCTCAAACTGCAGTAAAGGAAAAGCAAATCTTCTCTTATGTTGGTATCTGATGATAACATGGAGGCTGAAATGCTGTCAGTAATCTCTTTGAAAATAAATTTTCTTATCCTGAATAATTTTGTTAGTGTTCTCACTTCAGCTTGTCATCAGAAACAAAGATTTCTGAAAACTAGTAGTTAGATTTCTGTTCAAGTTGGAGCATGCAACTTTCATAAAAACATTTTTTTTTTTTTTACATATTTAAACATTTCATTTATAAAACATAAAACTGTCACCAAGTCATGACAGTATAACGAGTCAGATAAGCAGTGGAAAAACTCGAGCTCCTCTGCCTCTTCCGTGTGGTCCTACTGCCATCAGCAGAAATAAACCTCTCTTGGTCTGAAACAACCAATCAGATCCAGTGGGAGGGATCTGATCTCATGAATTTAAATGTACCCGCATCATTTCTGATCTTCTCTGCCTATTTTTGTGTTTTTCAGTGAGTGAGATGGATAGTGGCGTGGTAAAGGTCAAAGAGTGGACTCAGTCATATTACGGCCACGACTCGGGCATCCAGTCTGGAGCCACCACCGTCAGAGACGATGACGGTGACTACAAAAAAACCACGCGTTATGTCACAACCACCACTGTCACCAAAGAGCAGCCCGGTGAGACAAAGCAATCGTAAAAATGAACAATTTTGTGGAAATTTCTCTTTCGATGCCAGTTTGACCACCACTTGCTGTATTGCAGACTTGGAGACCCAGTACACACTGAGCAGAGCTCAGCGTGTTCGGGCTGCGATGTTCCCCGAGTCGATGGAAGAAAGCACCACCATCTTATCGACCCAGACAGACCCGTCCCAGATGACCAACGTCCAGCGGCTGGCCGAGCCCTCCCAGATGCTCAAACAGGCCATCGTCCATCTGATCAACTACCAGGACGATGCCGAGCTGGCCACCAGGGCCATCCCGGAGCTCACCAAGCTGCTCAACGACGAAGATCAGGTGATAAACACGGGGACATGCAGCCAGGATAAATCGCACTGTGATCTGGCTTGTTGGTTCATTTTGTTTATTATCAAAAGATATTAGCTAGCATTGCAACAGTCAAATAAAAACTCTCCCCTCCCTAAATCTCTAAACAGGTGGTGGTCAGCAAGGCGGCACAGATTGTGAACCAGCTCACCCATAAGGAGGCCTCCCGCCGCGCCCTGATGCAGTCCCCTCAGATGGTGGCGGCGGTGGTCCGGGCCTTGCAGAACTCAAACAATATGGACACCACCAAGGCCGCAGCCAGCATCCTCCACAACCTGTCCCACCAGAGGGAGGGCCTGCTCGCCATCTTCAAGTCAGGAGGCATCCCCGCTCTTGTCCGCATGCTCAGGTACTGCTGGAAAATGGGCTTCACTCTTTATTTCTCATTTACTATACACACCATAGGAAATTGTCTCCTCTGCAACATTCAAGGTTAAAAAGAACTGCCTCTCACCTCCCCTCGTTCACCAATCTTCACCAATTGCTGGGTTACCGTATTTTCTCGACTGTAGCTGATATTTTGTCCCAGTTAGAGGTTTTGCTGCTCCAACATGGTTTGAGTTGCTATAAAGCACATCACATAAATCACTCATAGCTACATCATTTGGCTCAGGATATATCCCACTCAGCACTTGAGATTCGATCTATGGCCTGAGTCCCACCCAAAAGTTTGGGCCAAAATTATTTGCTTGATGTACAGCACAAGGAAAACCAAACATGAATGCACCACATAAAGTTCTACTTATCTACTTATTAGTGTAAATAGAGGAGTAGATAGTTTAGCTTGTAGAGGACAGGAAGTGCGTGAACAGGGTGGAGAAGTTAATCAGGCTGTAACAAACACAGCTCTGTCCTGCTGGAGCAGCGGCAAAGATGGGCTCCTTTCAGTCACACATCCCAGATGATTTACACTTAACTCACCCTGTGGTTACAACAGCAGACAAGATGGAGCTGGAGGATGTTAATTCTAAAAACAGGAGACGTTGCTCTGCTTTTAAATAAAAAGGAAAGCAGCAAAATCTTCATTAAAATGTGTCAGGCATACTTATTTACTTGGACACAATGTCTGTGGGCTCGAACCAGATCGGGTTGGATTTTTTTACAGCTGTAATCTTTAATAAACCTGTATCTTACTAATGATGGTATGTATCCACACAGTTTTAATACACATCTTTGAGAATTTGGCTCATAATACAATGCAGAATAAAACATACAGAAGATCTGTTCTGTTCCTTCATAAATGCAGGGCAGTTCTTTGAATGTCATAAAATGTAATGACTACTGGTTTAACTTCGTTCTTTGCGAGGCTCGATCAGGCTGAGAACATTTGGGAACAACGGGCAGAGCCGCTATCACAGACACAAAGCTGATGCAGCCAACGCAGTCTCTCTTTAGCTTAGTGCTATTGTAAGGGCTTAAAAACTCATATTGGTGGTGTAAACCCAAATTTGTTAATTCTACAAAATGTCTTGCAAGTCTTTCACGCAAAAACCAACTGACTCCATTTATTTGTTTTGTATGCATTTTTTTTTTTCTCAGACGGCTTACGTCTGCAGATTTGATCTGTTTCCTTGAAAATCTCAGCAGTTGCACAGGAATATATTAGAACATAATGTTTCTGACGCGTTCCAGAGCCTCGTAAAATGTTATTTTTGTTGACTGAAACTGAAAACATACAAGTATTGTCAACTACTGTCATATATGAAAATTGGATCAAAACTAAACTTCATGAGAAGTTAGCCAGAATGTCTATCATGAAGGTGATTATCACTTTTATGCACTAATAAATGTCTGAAGATGAGAACTCAATCAGATATAATTGTAGCCATGTAAAAAAAAAAAAAAAAAAAAAAAAAGTAGAACTGGCTATTAATCAACTTCATTCTTTGATTAATTTCTTCTTTCTTAAACGGTTCTCCTTTAAGTTGAATGTCAACCTAAAGAGGTTTTCCTCTGATTTCCTTTTTTCATATTCACTTGTAACTACAGAAAACTTAGTTTACTAAAATATGGTAGGATTTTGTAATAATGTGAATTTTCTTGTCTTCAGCTCTCCGCTAGAGTCTGTGCTGTTCTACGCCATCACCACACTTCACAACCTGCTGCTGCACCAGGAGGGAGCCAAGATGGCCGTGCGTCTGGCCGACGGACTGCAAAGGATGGTCCCGCTGCTGAAGAAGACCAACCCCAAGTTCCTGGCCATCACCACAGACTGCCTGCAGCTGCTGTCGTACGGCAACCAGGAGAGCAAGGTCTGCTTTTATTACATTTTGTGCTCTTGAAGCTAGGACACATACTTGGAGAGCTGCCAAGATCTGCAGTAGGAAGGTGTTTAGTGTTGGGTGTGGCATGAGAACCAAGCTATTCAGGTGACAGCCTGGGTGCGGTTAAGATTTTATGATTAAAATAATAAGAAAAGGGTTTAAGTGGGGTTAATCTGCCTGGACAAGCTACGGTTTTGCTGATTTGAGATATTTTTTGTTTCCTCATGTAGAGATTAAAATGATTCTGAACTGTGTAGAAGCCATACTTTAACGCTGCGTCTCTGTGCAACAGCTGATCATTCTCGCCAACGGAGGTCCCGAAGGTCTTGTTCACATCATGAAGACCTACAACTACGAGAAGTTGCTTTGGACCACGAGCCGCGTCCTCAAAGTCCTCTCTGTGTGCCCCAGCAACAAACCAGCCATTGTTGAGGCTGGTATGTAACATGTGCCGTATGTGAGAGAAAACACCTGTGTGTGCAGGGGAGTCGGCCGTGCTTTTTAAGCAGCACTGATGCCCCTAACGCACTGAATCTTTGTTTATGAGATGTCGTTGAGAGCTGAGTTTTCCTTCTCCTTTCTCAGGTGGGATGCAGGCTCTTGGTAAACACCTGCAAGGCTCCAGCCAGCGTTTGGTGCAGAACTGCCTGTGGACCCTCAGAAACCTGTCCGACGCTGCAACAAAGCAGGTCCTAATTCACTTCTTAAGCACATCCTCATTTGCCTAAAGATTCTAACATCATACTTCATCCGAGTCTGAACACTCGACATGCAGTCAAGTGGTTTTGGACTATTTGTTTTTGTACACACCTTTCATATAACGGCGTAGACCACATGTATATATCGCTCCCCTACCTGTTGGATTTCCCTTTCCCTCCCCACTTCCTCTGTTCTGCTTTTAGAAAACTGCCAGAGAGCAACACACTTTCTTGCAGACAAGAAACGACGACATTATAATTTCCATCCAGGAAAATTAACCATTTGCCAATCCTGTAGGAGTTATTTAGTGAAGAATCGAACAAATGTACAGAATTTGTTCGTCAAAAGTGTGCATGTCTCCTGCAGATACAAAACCCAGATAGTTTAAGAGGAATATCAACAGGGTCTGTCAGAGCGCATTTCCACATAAAACACAGCAACAAACTTCTAACCATTCACACAACACTTCGCACAGAGCTCTGTCGAAATACTTCAACTCAGGGACTTTCTGCGAACAAAATGACACAATGTTTATCACACGTCTTCGTCAACGAAAACCGATTTTGGCGCTTCGGATGGAGTGTGTCGGGGCCTTAATCCAGCACACGACTGATCTGAACTGCCTTATTCTTCCCATTCAGGAAGGAGTTGAACCTCTCCTGCAGACTCTGGTGGGACTCCTCAGCGCAGACGACGTCAACATGCTCACCTGCGCCACTGGCATCCTGTCCAACCTCACGTGCAACAACAGCAACAACAAATCTCTGGTCACCCAAAACAACGGTGTCGAGTCGCTGATCCACGCCATACTGCGTGCCGGGGAGAAGGAGGATGTGACTGAGCCGGCGGTTTGCGCCCTGCGACATCTGACTTCACGCCACCAGGACGCCGAGTTGGCGCAGCACGCCGTGAGGAACCACTACGGCATCCCAGCTATCGTCAAGCTGCTCAACATGCCGTACTACTGGCCAGTCATCAAGGTAGACAAATGAATTTAAAGGAGAGAAAAGTCTGCTTCTGCTGAAGTGTTGGTTTAGAAAATTGTCAGAGAGGTAGACAATAGGCTAGTGTTTTGGGGTGTTTTTAAGTTTGAAATAGATTTAAAAGAAATCATCATCAAGGAACTCCAAGGTAAATGAAGGGACAGATGGTTGATGACAGTGTCCAAGTTGACAAAGCGTCACTCAGCTTGAAGGAGCATGTCAGACAGAAATGGTTCAGTTAAAAGCAAAAGCCCATTTTTTACTCTTAGCTACAAATCAATTATGGACAGAGTGCATTAACAGTGTCTTTCGGCCTCTTTCCCTTCTGCAGGCTGCTGTTGGGCTGCTCCGTAACCTGGCCTTGTGCCCAGAAAACCAGGCTCCCCTCAGAGATGCAAACGCCGTCCCCCGTCTGGTCAACCTGCTGCTCAAGGCCCACCAGGACAATCAGAAATCTGGTTCATCCCCTCAGCAGGCTTACCAGGTACCTGACGGATTCTGGTTTGTTTTACTACTATACACATAAAAAAAACAAAAAAACATCTTGCTTTTCCAAGGATAATCTCTGATCTTTCAATCTCAGGATGGAGTGAGGATGGAGGAGATTGTGGAGGGTTGCACGGGAGCCTTGCACATCCTGGCAAGAGATCCCTCGAATAGGAGTCAAATTGCCAACTTGGACACAATTCCACTCTTTGTCCAGGTAACAAACTCAGAACTAGGCAATAGTGGGTCACTCATCTTCTCACAGCATCACCTCAAATCAAAATATAAATTTATCATGGTGCTTTCAAAAGAATCCTATAAGAAATGTAACGTCTCATCCAATTATTTTCATGAAGACAATTTGTTCCACTGTAAAAATAATTATTCATATGTAGGCTTAAAGCCAAAATGTAGAAATAAGAAAAAAAGTTTAGTACCCTTTTTTCAGCCAGCTAACCGGCAGTGTACAGCAACAACATTTGACCACATGCAGAAAACATTTTAAAAGCTGGGTAGTAAACCTTGACATTGTAACCAGCCCATGACTACTGTCAACTAATAATAATGTGTAAGGAATTATTTTCCCCTCAACATGTATTCTCGTCTCTGCAGCTCCTCTACTCCCCGGTGGACAACGTGAAGCGTGTGGCGGCGGGCGTTCTGTGTGAGCTGGCCCTGGACAAACAGTGTGCTGAAGCTATTGATGGAGAGGGAGCTTCAGCTCCACTGATGGAGCTACTGCACTCTAACAATGAGGGCATTGGTATGCTGGCTCTACATCACAGCTCAATTAGCTTCTTGTAATGTTGCTATGAGTCATAGTTGGAGAGAAAGTCAATCAGTTTCTGGACGAGCTGAACTTGCTGTATGAGCAATCTCCAGATATTTGGCCTCAACTTATCACTTCTAGTATTACTTCTGCCTTACAGCGTGTTGACCAACGCAAACAAATAGTTTAAATATTACCTTATTATTTTAGATACCGACTTTAAATTATTTTCTATAACTGCTTCTGCTTAGTAGCTTCTTAATTATTAATGAACAACTAAATATATATGCCAAGAAGTGAATCTACAAGATATATCCTATTTTTAAATATTGCCTAAATGCCCTAAAGTTTGCATGTGAAACCAAAACAGTTGGCTTAAATGTTGGGAGCTGGTGGTTTCTTACTAGCAACATGTCTTTACTCCAGCTAAGCTAGCAAAGCTTAAACTTCTGGTATTACATGTTGGTGCTACCTAACCTCAAAACGTTAGTAAGCAGAGCAGACCTATAGCTTTACACCAGCTAAGATAACATCAGCGTTGCTGACCATAAGCTAACAATTTGTTTTCATAGCTTTCCATATAAACAAACTACAGTTTGTTTTATTTCTACACTGAAGTCAGATCTTCACAGTTTAAAGTTGGATAAAGTAAAAAATACCTACCAGAACATCCAAAAGCTTAGATTCAATATGGTTACAGCCTATATGAAACATGGTGGATAACCTACTTATGTGCATGTGAAAGCTCAATAAACCAGGATGGAGAGTGCAACCTCTACTTGGTGTGTATGTAGTTTTTCTGTTTGAATGCATAGAATGGACAGAAATGCTTTTATCCCATCGGCTTTCCATCTTCCAGTGAAAATCCACTCAAATTCAATGCAGTACAAGAAAGTTTGCTATTTGAAGTTAACTGAGCTGATTTATCATAGTTGGTAATAACCAACCAACCTAGTTAGGGTATCTTAACACCAACCAAGCTCCTTAAATCACAATTAAATTATCTGTTTTGAGGCGGACAGTATAACTCCTTACTTATACCGGACAGAATGTTGTTCTGCCATCTAATATAAGGTTAAATTAAACTTTTGATGTTCCTCGACAGCCTCTTATATTTACTTCCCCAGCTGCAGGCAAGCTATTGGCCTTATCCTAAAGTGAACTAATTTCTCTCATATTACAGTTGGAGTAGAAACTCTGTTAATGACTCATGTCCAAATTATGTCCCTCTGCTGCACCGCAGCGGCTGCTCTAATTACATCCACAACCCTCAAAACGTTCAGGGCCATCTGGGGCTCTCCCACACACCCAAAATCTGCTTCAGGTTCCATGAAGCAAAAAATCAGTTACGTTGATCTGAATTTAATTACTACTGCAAAAAAGTAGCTACCAAAATACGAGAGTTTTTTTAAAATTATTATTATTATTATTATTCCAGATTTATGATTTTAGTGTTTTGTAGCAAAAAGCTGACCGTTACAGTTTGGTGTCATCTTTGGTGTGGGAAGTAGAGACCGCCATCAGCTTGAATTAACTTCAGAGATTGTTAATTTGACAAAACCAACACTTCCTTACATTTTGAGAGGCAAACTTGTTACCTTTGAATGACTGACAGTCTTTAGATGCAGGAGCAAATGTTTACTCCTCACTGAGCAAGACTAGAGGCCAGTACTGAATCTCTAACACCCAATAAGTTGTGAAAGCTCCAGGCCAAGCTTCTGCTCAAACCAAGCAACATACAGAAATACAATTAGTGCAAAAAAAAAAATCCTCACAACTTTAATCTTTAGATCCTTATATTTTATATTCAATGCAGTAAATTGAGTTTGGATTCCAACATGAATTTACACCTACAACTGCGCATACGTTTCAAGCCCTTTAGGAACTTGGGTACACCCCTGAAGTTCGGCTTAGGCATTCCTGAAATCGGTTTCTGTTTCGACATTTATTTTTGTTTATTTGTGGATCACTGATCGTTTTGATTCTTTCTCTCCAGCTACCTACGCTGCTGCTGTTCTCTACCGCATATCCGAAGATAAGAACGCCGACTACAAGAAGCGCGTCTCCGTGGAGCTCACACACTCTCTGTTCAAACACGACCCTGCAGCCTGGGAGACGGTGTGTGGCGCCCTCTGCTGTCTAAATGCCACATTCTGTCTCCAACACATTAGTACTAAAATAGACAGTTATATCTTTGCATGTTAACCTAGTCTTCAATAAATGTAAATCTGTAGCCTGTTTCTGACTGCTGCCTTCTTGTGACAGGCCCACAACACTATCCTGGAAGGAGGCTATCAAGATGGTGAGTAACTGTGACCCTAAATGTGCAAACACAGCACATTCTGCAGGACATGGCGCAGCTGCAGCAGGGCACCAACATGCTAACACTCTGCAAACACTGCGTCATTTTCTTTTACTACCCTCTAATAACAGCTACAAACTTTGCATCTTCTCTCTTAATCTCTGCCCCTTCTCTCATTTCTCTTTTTCTTTTATGGTCTTTTTTTTTGTCAGTTTTCTCAAAATGTGGAGTGATATCCATGGTTGTTGTAAATACAGCAGGGAACCAATAAAAACATGTAACTCCTTGCAGAACCAGACGCTTACGCACCCTATCCATACCAAGGTGAGATGCCAATAGACGGCTTTGACGGACAAATGATGGGGGAAGACTTTCAAGGAATGAACTACAACAGATCCTATGATTATTAACGGTCAGTATGTGATGACATTAGCAGATAACGCATTTTAATTTCAGTGTATTTTTATTTATCGCAGCTCTAAGTCTAGATCTATAATTCGGTTCAATTCAAGAATTGAAAATCGATGCTAATTTGAACCGTTTTGCAAATAAAGGCTAAGAAATTACCTCATTTTGTTAATATTTATAATCTTTTATCAGATGGTATCTGGAAAACAACTTGAGATGCCTTGTTCTTTAGACTAATTTAATAGTTTTACTAACAGACAAAAAGAATCGATTCTCAAAAAATATATAAATATTTTAAATATAAACGTTGATGGTAGTATTATGTTATTTTTAGCTGCCACGTTTCTTACACATTTCTCTGCAGATTCAGTAGGTTTGCTTTGTGTGAGCAGTGAGAATAATTTAGTTTGACTGCTACATTACTGTGGTGTTAAAAAGTTGGACATGAACAAAGTTTCACTCTGAGCCGAGACTAAACCCAAAAAAAATGAAAAAAATGCAATGCTACTATTTAATATTCCTACAATTGATTGATGACTGAAATTTGATATATTAGTGGGGGAAGATATCAACTCACTGACCACTTTACCAGTTTGAATTCCCAGTTGTATTTCAGTCCACCTTAATTCTTCACAACATATATGCAGCTAAATCTCAGGGATTAGCATCATGGTGTCACAGTTGCTGCAGGTTTATGGCTGTGAAGACCACTGGAGTACGGAGAACTTTTTGTCAAGTTAAAAAAAAAAACAGTTTCAGATTGATGTGACTGAACATGTCCAAAATTATTCTGATTATGAATTTGCATGAACATATATCATGGACAACACAGTGACTGAGCTTAAGTTTGAAGGAACCAACTGAGATGCTGTAGAAAACCCTCCATCAGATCATTTTCTCATCATGACTCTCCTTTCTGCTCACAGGATGTTGGACGAGAGGAGAGGCTGAAGACCTAGAGAGGGATTCTGTGGTAGAGAAGAGAAAACATTCACTCCCTCTGCTCTCCACCTGCTGTAAAATATGCAATTATCATCAAATATGGGACTCATAATCTTAACAGGGCTCAACTTTGTGTTTTTTTTATAGAAAGAATTGATTTTTAATAATGACAACTTTCAAGTTTTGGTTAAAAAAACTTTTAGAAGTGTGTGTGTGTGTGTGTGTGTGTGAATGTGTTTAGGCTTCTGGGTGGGTGGTCTATGCCAAAGAGATTTTTGTTTTGTGATGATAATCATGTAGCCTCTTTTTTTTTATTATTATTTTAACAATCAAGAAATAATATTTGAGAACACTGCCAGAGGTGGCTCAATGTGCACAGTGCACCTATTCGCTTCTCTGTTTTGGGCCTTTTTTTTTGTTTTCTAACATCACTGTTTTGACTGTAGTTTTGACACTTTGTACCGTCATCGTTCTCCCGCTGTGAGCCAAAAATCGATTCACTCACTTGTTCTTCAGGTGATAATTCAACAGAAGGGAACAAAGATGCTTAAAGCGACCTGAGCTGTTGGCCACTCTTATGTAATCAGTTGTTTTACTAAAACTGGAGATGTTTTTCTTTTCTGATTTACTGTTTTTATAAGTTGTTCACTTGGAGAACTTCAGTGTATATCTTCCATAAATTTAGCAGCGATGTCTCTTTTGTTTTGGTTTGTTTTTTTGAAGTGAATTTTAAAAAGAAACTGATCTGTAGCTGTCGTTGAAATCACGAGGATTGTTGGGAGATGAGATGATGGAGTCCGGATGGCCCCGCAGCTGCCAGCGAACTACTGACAGGGAAATCTTGCTTTCTATTTCATAAAGAGTTTTTACTGAGAATTTGTTTAATAAAATAAATGATATATTAAAAATGCATCTCTGTCCATACTTTTTACAGTTTACAAAAGCCCAACATGATTCTTTATGATGTTTCTTCACCCATTATTAGCATATGAGGTAATGCAAAATCATATTTTTCTTGATGCAGTTTAGTTCTTTAAAGTGTCAATTTACAACAAATGCAACATGAATACAAGCAATAACAATAAATTCATGATGTAGATTTTTATCTTACTATTTCAATTTATTGTTCTGGGCAATGGAGATCCACCTGTCCCCATTTCCTCAAAACAATTTTCCTACTGGCTATTTTCCCGATCAGGTACATGATATTTATCTTTACATATATATATATAAAACATAGTTAAAATTACTAAGTTATATTTCCATGTATGTAATATTCCTTGCTGTGGCAGTTTAAATTAGTGTGAATTAAGTGTTAAAAAGAACTAAGTGCCAACTCTGACTATCCAGGGTTTCCCAGTATATTATAAGCCTGGCGGGCTGCCAGGCTTTACTTGTACCTCCACCAGGCTTAGCATTGTTAATTTCTTATATATATATATATATATATATATATATATATATATAGCCTTTACGTAAGACTTTAAAGTTGTCTAGGTAGTAATCTTCCAGTCTTCCAAAACTACATAACTATCAAGTAATATTTTCAAATTTCCTGTCAACTTTAAAAAAAATTTTTACTCAAAAACATGGCGGCTGGCTGGCTTCACCACAATTTGATGCCACCACTCACTCCAAAGGTCTCTCTGGGACTGTCCCTTTAAATCCTTGCTAAAAACCCAACTGTTCAAACAAGCATTTTGACTGATCATTTTACTCTACATTTGTTTTCTTTTAGTCTTTGTAAGGTGATCTTTATGCCATGAAGGGCACATTTTAAATAAAATGTATTAGTAGACTGAGAATGTCTGCTGCCTTAAAAAGATGCCATTTAATGTACTCTGCTTTATTTTTACTACAATATTTTTAAAAAAGTATTTTACACTGAGCTTTGACTGCGACTGAATCACTATGGGAGTAAATATGGATATACTTAAAATGAAATACAAAACTGGCATCTAGAAGCATCTAAACATCTTTATTGTATTGATTTCAACATAATCAAGATGATGGTTTAATTATGTTACTCAATTAAAAAAACTAAAGTATATTCCATTGAATTTCCCTTTCTCGCCCAAATGAACAAGTCAAGCTTCTATCCACACATTTAATCAAATCAAAACAACATAGACTTAGTTCAGACATGAAACATATCAAAACTAATTGCATCACAATCAAGCTGAACTCAGGATATAACGGTAACTAGAAACGACTTTCTTATTCAGAAAGTCAAGGTTTGCTGTGGGTTTTAACTAGGCCGTTGCCGTACCTTAATTCCCTTTGGATTATCTTCGTGGATTTCCTGCTGTGTTTGGGATCATCGTCCAGCTGGTGATTCGCTTCAGTTCAAGGATTAGCAGACATTCCCTTGACTCAAGGTCACCATGAACTCACCTTTCTTAATGACAGAAAGGTCATCCGATTCTCTTAAACAAAACTATTTACATGAAATGAAAATACACAGCTCAATTTGGACTGTAGACAAAAAACAGGGAATAGCACAGGCTATTAATTTAATGTTATTTAAATCTACAAAAATACTGAAACCAAGTGAATACAGTTGTCTTTAATGACACATATTTCACAGCCAGCAGCAGCGGTGCAGTGTTAGTATTCCTAGCTAAGCTATTTGCCCTCAGTTGTGGATTCTCATGTGTCTTTTTAACTTTCCCTTTTCACTAAACTTTCTACCACATAAATCACAACAGAAAGGTTTCTGTCCTGTATGGATTCTCTTGTGCGAGTTTAAATGTGACGTATTGACGAATCTTTGTCCACAAAGATCACAACAGAAGGGTCTCTGTCCAGCGTGAATACTCATGTGTATGCTCAGACTTGATTTATACCGAAGTCTTTGTCCACAAATATCACAACAGAAAGGTTGCTGTCTTGTGTGGCTTCTCACGTGTGTACTTAAATTTGATTTATGGCGAAAGCTTTGTCCACAAAGATCACAACAGAAGGGTTTGTGTCCTGTGTGGATTCTCATGTGTGTGTTTAAACTTGATTTACGGTTAAATCTTTGCTCACAAAGATCACAACTGAAAGGTTTCTGCTTTGTGTGGATTCTCATGTGTGCATTTAAACTGCGCTTGTGCCTCAATCCTTGTCCACAAAGATCACAACAGAAAGGTTTGTATTCTGTGTGGATTCTCATGTGTAAATTTAAACTTGATTTACGGTTAAATCTTTCTTCACAAAGCTCACAACAGAAAGATTTCTGCTCTGTGTGGATTCGCTTATGTCTGTTAAAATTGTATTTTCTAATGAAGGTTTTACCACAATCTTCACAGCTAAACGTCTCTCCTGCCTGGACTTTCCTTTCTGAGTCCACATTTTTCTTCTCTGTAAAACATTTGTTGTTATCCGTAGAGGCTGGCGATCTTATCTCTGAATGTGTCATGTGTTTCTGAATAGAGTGATGGTGAAGAAATTGTTCAGCAAACTCAGAAAAGATGTTTCCGTCTGACTCGGGGTCTCTACTCTCCGTCCAGTCGTTATCCTCGTCCTTCGTTTTCAGTCCAGAGTCGGGCAAATGATTCAGTTCAGAGACGGGATATTTTACATCATCGTCCTCTTCATCCTTTACAATGACTTCAATCTTTGAGAAAATGGAACCATCTTCATGATTTTCTATCTTAATGGATTCTCCCTCATCATTCTCTTCTGGAAGATCTCTCTCTTTAATTTTATCTTCATAAAGATTCTGTGAGAGCAGAACAGACTGTATTTCATCCTCACTCTTTATAGGAGTAACATCTATCTCCTCCTTCCCGTTGAGCTGCTCTGCCCCCATGCAGACTTCCTCCTCTTCCTCCTTTATCTGCTGGGGTTTTGGGTCAAGCAGCTCAGCAACAGATCTGTGGTCTTCAGGAGTTTTTTCTTTAACCATCAGCATCTGCTTAACATCTGCAGCAAACATGGAAACACATTATGCATATTAGAAAGTATTTGGGCTGCAGCTTGGACTGACTCCCAGAATGCACTGCGTCACCCATCTTTATTCACAATTCCCAGAAAACGGGAGTTTCAAAGAATGATCAAGGACTGAGTTGATGTTTTCTGATCGCTGACATTATTCTTAAAATATCCCCTTAATAGATCATATATAATATTCTAATTTAGCATTTTTATTATATGCGATGTGAAAAACCTTAGTGATCCAAATTAGGAACAACAAAGGATTCAAATATTTCTATTGTTTTGATCAAGTGTAACTTTTTTGTCCCAGTCTCTGGATGCAGCCTTGGGTCGATGGTCGGGAGTCGACCCTACAAGACGGGTCAATTCTTTGTCACACCGACTAGTCGCAAACACATGACAAAACTGGTTTTTCCAAGCAGATCAAAGATGAGGAAGTAGGCGAGTTTGTCACATAGTTTATCCCATTTTCCACAATTTCAGTTGTATAAAAATATAGATTATATCTGACATATGTATTTCATATATAAATTAAATTATGGCTAGTCAGAAAATAAATCTGAGACCTGTCGCTTTTTGTTCTGATTAGCTATAGTTCCAATTAAATGTGTCTTCAACGACATCACTAAGAAAATCTTAAATGTATTTTTAGTTAAGAGATATAAAAAATTCGACTAGTACAAATTGCAGATATTTTGAAAGCAAATGATGCTACACAAAACTAAGTTACAGATATCTAGAACTGAGTTTTTGAATAGTCAAAATTCTTTTTAAGATATTTCCTAATTATTTAGGACATTTAGAATTAACATTCTGACTAGTCAGAATGGCATGACTGATATCTTCAATATTCATTCTGTTTTGTCAGAACATCCCAGATTCACACAGCATTTTGAAATTTTAACCAAAACATTCAAAATGAAATAAAATTAGCAATGTTCCATTTCAGCTTGGGAATGGGTTCAAGTTTAGTTTTAAGTAGATGGTGAGCAAAGAGAATAAACACGAAATTCTCTGCAGATTTTTCAAGTTCACAAAGTTTACAGCTCCACACATCCCCTACTGCTGAGCTGTTTATACATTGTGGCATTTTCTGACAATTTTGTGCAGAACATCAAATGTTCTGCAGCCCACTGTTTGGACAGCTCAGTGGTATCACAGGGGTCGGCCTGTCAGCAATGTTTAAAAGATGTGAAGCATAAAGTGCAAGAGTGTCATAAACATAAAGTGTTTCCCCCTGGCAAGGATCTAAGAATATTTGACAACCAGTATCACAAGTTTTTTACCTCTTATGAATTTTCCTATAATTTTTTTTCACAGGACTACGTCCAGCTGTACAAGTATTACGCATACTTTAAGATAAATGTTATGAATCTTCTTTTACAGAGGAACACTTTCACAAGAGAGCTTGGCATTTTGAAAAGCTGATGAGGACACGTTTAGCAGGGGGTCGCGCTGACCAAATCATTTCCATCTTTGATGGTTTTATTAAACGGTCATGGAAAAATCTGACGGCCATTTATCGTGTTGAGAGATTACACAACCCTGACTATACGCAGTTATTTTCAACTTTTTGCACTATTTCATGGAGGTAACTAAATCAATTACCGGTAAAAGAAAAATTACCATCATGTCTGACCTGAACACTAAACTCAATGCATCTCGTTTTCCCAGTTTTCAGCCCAAACTTGCTTGTAACATTAAGGTGGATGCCGGCTGATTTTAAAGAGTAGCAAACCATTTGATGTTTTACGTTTATTGGAGAGGCGGCAATCTCAAATGGGGGCAGTATCAGCTGTAGCAGCACTTCAGGTGTAAGCTGTCATACCTGCCGTTACTGCCACAGCTTGGTAGTGGCAGCTTTTGGCTTTTGTGGCAGATGCCATGGCGGTAACACTTTATTTGACGGGTTGTGAATCAGACCGTCATGACACCGTCATAAACATGACATAACACCTGTCATGAACATAAGTAAGTCTTCATGAATATTTATGACTGTTGTCAAAGTGTCATGAATGACACTTTGTCTTATTCACAACCCGTCAAATAAAGTGTTACCGCCATGGCTTCTGTGGCAGAATGAAATTTGAATATGAATGTGAAAAACTTTTTTTTTTTTTTTGAACAAATCAATTAAAAATATATTTCTTTTTAAATAAATACATACTGCCGCTACTGATTCAGTGGGGCCTCTGGTGACAGCTGTCATGGAAGCTGTGGCATCTGCCACCGTATCCGTGGCCTCTGTAACAGAAACAATGTCAACTGCTACTACTAAGGTGTTGCAGCTGAGACAAAATCCGTGGCATCCCATCAGCATAGCCTGTTGTGAATGCTAGCATAGCTACCAATGTCGGCAGACAAGCGATTTTCCTGTAATGATGTGTTGTTTCTCTGCAATTAGCACATTTGAAAGTGAGTGAATGAGCTTGATTGACAACACTAAGACCATCCTCCTGGTTCTGATTGGTTGTTTTTGATGGGAATTATTCGTTACTTTAGACAGCAGTAGCAGCCCAGGGACGAAATGGAGGAGATTGATCTTTTCACAGATTATCTGTCTCATAACAAACTATCACGAAATGCTAATAGCTTTAACAAATATGGACTAAAAAAAAAACATATTTTATATTAAAGTTTGAACAAAATGCAACTACACAGCATTAATATTTTAATAAGTCTTGATTGCTCTAGGCATATTTTGCCCATTCCTTGTGAGTTTTGCTGGTGTGGAGAGACCTTTCAGTAATCTAAAACTAGTAGTTAAAAAATAAGCAACCTATTTGCATACAGTATGCAGACTGTTGCATGTAAAATTCACTAGCAGTAAATATTGTGCTAGTATCAATATTGGACCAAAGAAAGCAAGGCAGCTGCAAGCCTTTAAAATTGTGATGCTTTTGATGAGTCAAAAAGACCCAAGAAATTGCAACAGCAGCTGCACGGGGGGGGGGGGCGAAGGGGGCTCCATGTTCATGTTTGTCCAGGGGCCCAAGATTCCTGGCGGCGCCCCTGGCTGCCACTGCCATGATTTGAGCTCAGACTTCGAGTGTAATCCATTAGACACCTTAAAATGTTCCTGAACTGTAGCTGAAATGAAAACTCACCTGATTGGTCCAGCAGAACCTTGGTGTAGTAACCACCTTCCATGACGTGTCGCAGCTTATTTTCTTTGTCCTCTTTCATCGCTTATTCAGGAACCTCTCCCTCTGTCTGCCGCTGCTCCATGTTTCTGTTGTTAGCTTCTCTTTAGAGTTTCCTTCAACAGATTCTGGGCAGCTGAGCTCGGCTTTCATCCACACTAAACGAAGATAAGTTACATTACTTGGTTCTACCGCAGACGAAGAAGTATCTTTTTGCAGACATTCTTCTTCTTTTCTTGGTTAGTGGTTGGCAAACGCATTACTGCCACCAACAGGCCAGACGTGTGGTTGCCTTCTTTGTCCCATTGTTCCTGCGTTTTCCTTTGTAGTTTCACTACAGTTATACTTTTAACCTCATCTTTACTGTACTTCATATTTATATCTACATATACATGTATAACAAATATTCAACAGCATTACTAGAATCAGAAAAAAATCCAACATTTCCCTGTTTGTATCTTCTATACAATTGCTTAAAAGTAACTGACTAGATGTATTCTGTATATATATTGCCATGCTCTGAATATTCTTCCTTTGTATGATCATACACCTGTTTGTTTTTTTATTTAGCCATCTGCCTTTTATGACAAATAAGAATCAGGAGTTAATTGATGAAGTAATTGTGATGGCATAATTAAAAATGGTATAACTGGACCAATCTTTATGGTCATTATCTTTATAACATCATTATTAACTATTCAACCATTCCTTGAAACAGCATGCCCATGTCTTTGACACTTACAGGCATGTTTATTAAAGAAGATAAAGTAAAAAATCAGAAGTTTCAAGAATGTGACAATAATGTACAGGAAAAGTATTGCAAGCTACGCAGAGCCAGTAAAGAAGGGTGGTTGAAAGAAGTGAAGAAAATGTTACAGGACTGACCTTCTGACACATGCGATCGATTGCACTGATTAGAATTAACATAAGATAGAGGAAAAAGTAAAAATTCTGAGAGGAACAGAGAAATTATTGGGAATGAAAGAGCTTTCATGAGAACATGTTGCTACAAACCTGAAACAGCAGAAAAGTCAGGAAAACCAAATGATACAATGAACTCAATATTTTAAAATAAAATGCAAGAAGTCATATAACAAACGGACAGGAGTATAAATCCTTTTAATATTTAAAAAATTTCTTAAGAAACCAAATGTTTTTTGAGTTGATTTAGACAAGAATATGCAGAATAATTCAAAGCCTGTGGAAGTATTACGCTCGTCGCTGTGTGTTGATCAGGTTGATTAGATATTCTGATAGAAATGCAACAATTATTGTACCAAATTCAAATGATGGGTGTTTCTGTTATGTTTTTATGGGTGTACCTATGGGGTTAAAAGGAAATTAAATTGCCGATAAGGTTGCAAGAAATAGCTCCACTGTCATGATGGTTGACTGAGGTCAAAGAGGATTTTAAAATATTCAAAAAGACTGAAGGAATGGTGCAAAAGCAATGGGAAGAAGAGAGGAAAGTTGGAGAAATGAAGATTGCAGAAAGAAACAGAAAAGAGGACATTGTTATTTCACTCAAATCTTTACAAAGTGGATAAAATGAAGCATTATTCATAATAATAATATTTCAGGTAGATGTAATTGTTGTGGAACGTGATGTGGCGCAAGCAGAAATAACGAAAGTTATTGGTTGACATTCTTGTAAAAGTGACAGACATTTTATTTAGACAAACTCTAGGAATGAATGTTATCAGTATTTATTTAAATATCTAACAAAGACAGGTCTAATTAAAAGAATATTAGGGCCTTTTTTAAAGCAAATTTAATCAAATTGTTCACTCGGACACAGACTATTCACCAGTTGGTGGCGGTAATGCACTTTGTTTGCCAGCCACCAGTAAACACCAGAAGAAGAACAAGAAGAAGCAGAAGAAGAAAAAGAACACGAATTAGCTGAAAATAGAGGCGTGGAGACAGCAGTTCAGACGGTGACAGGGATTTCAGAAACAGCAAACACAACACCATGGAGGCTGGTTTCTACCATAAGGATATGTTGAACGGATTAGGTTAGTATATTTTCGTGTCTGTTGCAGTGGAGAGACATTTTAAGGTGACTAATGGATTACCTTCTTAAAGCTCAAATGTAGCCAGTGGACAGTAAATATTAAATACTTCGTCAGACGGTAGAAACGATCTAGGAAACAGATACATGTTATTTTAGAAACGAGGGTTCCCGTGTTAAAGAAAAGCTAAAATGTGTTTTTAATTTGACAGTCCCGTCCAGGGATGTAGAATAAAGCTTGGTTTATGGTTGAGAGCTCCCCTACCCTGTATCCAGCTCTCTTACTGTCCCCAATCAAATAATTTTATTTTACTGCTGTTATGATTATTGTTGTTTCTGTATTCATAATCAAAAATATTTTATAAGTGAGCGTCCCACTTAATGGCAAGTGTATTAGTTTACCAGAGAATAAAATGCCACAAGAATAAAAAATATATCTTGTTTAAAAAATAAAAATCTATATGTATATTTTTTTATTGGACTTTTATAAGTCAGTCCTGAGGGTAAAAAGTGTCACGTTTTGCTTTTTTCCTCCTGTAAAAATAATTATGCATAAAAAATTAAAGTTATTAATTTTTGATTTGTTCAAAGCTGAGACATACAGATCAAAAATATTCCATTTTGCAGTTCATTTTTGGAAACTTTGCATATCTAGGGGTTTTCTAATTTTATAAATCAAGCATTTTTGGACAAAACAGGCATAAAATTGTGCGGAAACTTTTTTACAATATGAAAAACTTTATATCTATCGGTAGGTTTGAAGGTGTTGAAAAGATTTATTGCAGTGAAAATGGAAACTTAAACAAAAATGTTAGGCTTCAGATAAATCAACTGAGCCAACGTTGCAGTCTATATACTTTCTAATGTATTTCCATGTTTTTCTGCAGATGTTGAGCAAATGCTGATGGTTAAAGAAGAAGCTCCTGAAGACCACACACCTGTTGCTGAGGTGCATGACCCAAAGCCACAGCAGATAAAAGAGGAAGAAGAGGAAATTTGCATTATTCTGGGGACAGAGCCACTCAGTGCAAAGGAGGAGACTGATGTTACTCCTATAAAGAGTGAGGATGATAAAGAGTCCATTCTGCTCTCACAACTTTATCAAGACCAAATTAAAAGCAGAGAGCTTTCAGAAGAAGCAGAAGATTGTGAAGATGATTTCATTTCTGTAGTCATTAAGGACGACGAAGAGGACAGCGATGTCTCTGAGCTTGAACACTTGTCAGACTCTGGACAGAAAACTGAGGACGAGGACAGTGACTGGAAGGAGAGAAGAGCTCCTGAGTCAAACGGAAACATTAACAACCCTGGTAGCTCCTCTGAGTTTACTGAAGAATCTGTTCACTGTTGCCCTGTTCAGGAAGACATGACAGATTCAGAAATGGGATCTTCAAGCTCGGTGCATAATGAATGTTTTACAGAGAAGAAAAATGTGGACTCAGGAAGGAAAATCCAGACAGGAATGAAGTTTAGTTGTGAAGACTGTGGTAAAACGCTCAGTGGAAAATACACTTTAAACACACATAAGACAATCCACACAGGACAGAAAGCTTTCTGTTGTGATGTTTGTGGACGGAGATTTGGTGATAAATCAGGTTTAAAAAGACATAAGATAATCCATACAGGAGACAAACCTTTCTGTTGTGACATTTGTGGACAAAGATTTGGTTATAAATCAAGCATAAACACACACATGATAACCCACACAGGGCAGAAGCCTTTCAGTTGTGATATTTGTGGACAGAGATTTAGCCAAAAAGGAAGCTTAAACACACACGTGAGCAGCCACACTGGACAGAAACATTTCTGCTGTGATCTCTGTGGACAGAGATTCAACCGTAAATCAAGTTTAAATACACACATGAGAACCCACACAGGCCAGAAACCATTCTGTTGTGATATTTGTGGACAAAGATTTAGCCAAAAATCCACTCTAACTACACATGGGAGAATTCACACAGGACAGAAACCTTTCTGTTGTGATGTCTGTGGACGAAGATTTGGTGATAAATCAAGTCTGAACAGACACAAGATAATCCACACTGGACAACAACCTTTCTGTTGTGTTATCTGTGGACGGAGATTTGGTAATAAATCAAGTTTAAACAGACACATGAGAATCCACTCTGGAGGGGAAATTATTTAACACAGAACATTTGATCAACACTGCTATGGATGACTGTGAAATAGTTGCACGTTGTCATTAACAACAGCAATCTTCACTCTTTTCTCTTGTGGTTACGTTTGCATTTCAACCTTAAAGCCATTTATATAAGTTACTAATTTGCTTCCTTGTACATTTGATAGTTTGTTTGCCAGGCATGTTTTATTCAAACTATTTTTTATCTATTGTTCAGGTTGTGCTCTCACTGCATGTAAATAGGTTTATTGTTTTGAGAACAAGAATCAAAGCACTAAGTTGACCATGAACTCCTCTGTATACCAGTTTGCTTGAGTTAAGATAAAGTCAGACAATCCTTGGACTAAAGTGAATCATGAGGAAAATGATCCCCAACACAGCAGCATACTGATATATTCATTCAGTAAAAAGATAACCGCTTCTAATTATGACTTTCTCATCCTCAGCTTGCTTGTGTTACAACTAGGTTTGAGATGTTTTTCATGTGTGTGATTAAGTCTGTATATTTGTTTATCGTATTGATTTTGATTAAATATTTCTGAGTTGAATCTTGAGTGGCTTAATTTATAAATTGCATTCAGAACATAAAAAACATGGGAGAGGTCTTTGGTGTTAGATACAGTTTTTTTTGTGTCCTTGTGTCTCTTGTATCTGGAGTACATCACCATCAAAGCTCTCCTCTTTAACAACAACTCCCTTGGCCCCATGCCTAAATTAGACAGAGCTTTGGCAGTCCTATAAAAGATAAGATAATCAGCGACGAGCACAAAACAAAATTCATGCTTTTAAATAGAATCTGATTTTTTAAAATTATTCCAAAATACACAGGTGGCGTAATCACCTCCATTTATAAAACGTCTATACAGTTTTAGTGAACATTAGGGATGCACATTATTGATTAATTAATTAATCTAAAGTTGATTGATCATATCAATCGGCTAACAATTAATTGATAAGCGGCCATTTTCTTAAAAACCTGAGTTTTCTCGTATCAAGAGGGCCGAGCGTTTTTCCATAACATAAAGGGCTACATTTTAAATGGTTAAGTTTTAAATTTTAACATTATTTTGTCAGCCTTATTAGAAACTGACTGAATAAACAGAACATTGTGCTTTTCTAAAATTATCAAACTTAGACATATTTATAAAATATAACACAACAAGAACCTCTTCGAATCCTGAATAGAAAAAGATTAAAATAGTGAAATATCCGAAACACCTTATCCACAATGAACAGGTAATTGTGCTATCTGTGAATATTCATGAATATCACTTATACATGATGTCCATGTGTAAGTACTGTGTGCTGTTGCTCTTGAAGGAAAGCTAAAACTTCGCTCCATAAAGTGCATAAACTCACAACAGCCTTCAGAATCAACCTTGCTTATTGGCACGATGCTTCTTTCCATCTTATTACAATTTTTCATCCTTGTTAACATGACAACTTAAGGAGCTCGACAAGTGTTTATATTTCAATACAGAATCACATAAAATGTGTTTTGCATCCCACAACAGACTCTGTTTGGACCGTTTCTCTTTCTCGTTCTGGTATGTCCCCGCCATCTTTGTTTCTGTAACTCTGCTGGATGGCGGCCAAACTACAACACTGGAAAACAGTCAAAGTGAACGTTACTAATTAATCAACAAATTTTAATCTAATGAGCCACTAATCGTCAGTTGATTCGTTGTTTGCATCCCCAGTGAATATTTTAATGGCTGATAAAAAATACATACATCATGCAGACACAATCAAAGACTGATGGTAATGTGGTAGGTTCTGCTAGGACACAGAGGTTGTTGGAAGATTATGGCTTCATTTCATGCTTTTATCCCATCTCAAGTTCCAGGTCTGGACAGTGATTTCAGAAAGTTTGCAAACTTTACATTTTGAGCGCAACTTCATTGTTTGAGAGTGTTTCTGTACATTCAGGTTTTGTCTCTAATGTAGATTAATGTGCAAACAGAAAAACGCTCTCATCTTTTCCATGCATTAAAATATAGCAACTATAGCTGCGTCTCGATTATATCTGGGATTTTCTTTGTTACTTTAGCAGAGGTATTTACAGGTAACACGTCGTCCTCCTCATACAGCCAAACAAATTTTTGTTAGCAATTCCTAACTTATCACATTTGAGACATAATATTTGGCTCATTCTGCTCAGTGTCTTTAGTGGATTCCCTCCTCTTGTTGTTGCAGGAACAGAAAACTCAACACCACTCAGGCAGGGAGCTGTTTAAAGACAGCAGAGCTCCAGACAATGGTAGGGTTTTTCTCATCTTCCATCCATCAGCATTCAGATGACATTGTCAAACAAGTGCATGGAGTGCATGATGTTTTCATCCTGGATTGGAGCACATGAGAGACGAAATTAAAATAATTTTATTAGCTGCATGCGTGTCCAGGAGGGATTAAGCTTCCAACCTTTTGGCATGTCTCCAAGAATTCCTCAATGGTGACCACTCCATCTTTATTCTTGTCCATTTTCTGGGAAAACATGAGACGCAAGTGGTTCAAAGAGGAAATCATCAGTTCTTTGTTTTACATTTTTGCAGTGTAAGTCTAAAATGTGTACTTCTAGACATGCATTGAGGTGCAAATTTAATCATAAAAAAATAAAAATAGATCAAATAAATGCATCGTCCATCACTGTACTACTAGTTAAAACATACACAGAGACAATCTTGTGTTAAATGCTAAAATTTGTGTGGGGAAGTTATTATAAGCAAATCAAAACGAATCACCAGTGAATGTGGGTTGTCGGTGATTCGACAAGTTTTACGGTTTGAACCTATGAGAACAGCAGCACCTTCACAGTAAATCCAGATAGAAAATATCAACAACCATTTTGAATCACTTTCTTCTTAATGGCGGAGACACTGAAGTAAATACCATTGAGGCCAGTTTCAGTGTCTCTTTATTTAACTGTAGATTTAACCATGTCAACGTTTTACCTGGAAGAAGCTGTCAACATGTTCCTTCGGAGCGCTGTCCCTCATGCTGGGGTAAGTATGCTTCCCCATCATGTTGTAGATAGAGTGCATTATGTCTGTCATCTCCTGAACCAAAAGAAGAGAGGAAGCAATGATAAGAAATGTTGAAGCAGATTAGGACAGCTTACACAAAGAGTGAGCGTACTTCTCTGGTGATGCAGCCATCCTTGTTCAGGTCATACAGATTGAAGGCCCAGTTCAGTTTGTCAGTGATGGATCCTCTTAAAATGATGGACAGACTTACCGCAAAGTCCTAAAGCAGGGGAGCAGAAAAATAAAATAAGATTGAATCAAATCAGGGCAAAATGTTGACGAGCTTGTACATCTTTAGTTTATTTTTAAGGCTGTTATTACTAAAACTGCTTCAGAAGTAATGACTGATTAAATGGTTGAGTACATACGCCTTTTAAAACCTATTGTTATTATTATTCAAGAGTTTGAGGACAGACAAAAGCATGAGAGGGAAGAGAAATATCTCACTTCAAAGCTAACCAGTCCGTTGTTGTGGGTGTCAAAGGCTTCAAACAGGAAATGTGCGTACATGCTTGAATCTAAGAAAAAAAAAGGAAACAATGAATCAAAATTTTTTCACTGTACTAATATGACAGTCTAAGCTTTAAACAAAATACACTTTTAAATTGAGTTCCTAGTCAAAAGGAACATTTAAAATTAACAGCAGACATAATCATTTTCTTTGTTTGAGATGCATTAATTATTTTAAATTGTCGTCCCATCATCCTCCTACTACTTCTTGTCATCTTCTTAGTCTTTTTCACCAGTGTAACTTCCGATTGTTAACATGACTCGTGTGATGCAAAAGAAAAGTATTTCCATTGCACTTTTGCAAACTACACAAATTTCGATAAAGCCGAAAAACCACCTCATCCCAGCTCAAAGAACTGTACAAGAAATGTGACTTTTTTGTTTGTTTGTTTGTTGTTGTTGTTTTGTTTGTTTGTTGTTTTTTTCAAAATTGGCATGTTTCGCAAGCTAATGTATTTTTCAGAATTTCAATTTGGAATTTTATGGTCAATGGAAACATAGTTTATGACGGGTGGAAGGTCTTTACTATCTAGTTTGACATCTGAATGTGAAAAAGCAGATTTGAAGTTTCACTTCACCGACCTACACACAACACGTACTGAAGGCAGATAATTCATGGCAAAATAAAAACATTGACAAAGGCAAGAGACACTGGCTGACCTCCCTGTGGGAAGAAGTGGGAGTAGATACTTTTAAACGTATCCTCGTTCACAACACCACTGGGGCATTCCTGCAGATACCAGGAAAAAAAACACACGTCAGCAGGATCTGTCACCAGTCTGCTCACACACACATAAAGAATATAACAGATGCAGATATTCTCAATATTAAAACCTCCTAACTATCCCGAGAACATTGAAACCATTTTCTGACATGTAGGCATTTTGCAGGTGACAGTTAAGGAGTTAATGAATGTAAGAGGGTTGATCATTCCCAGCAGTATTTCAAACTGACATTTTTGAATCCCCGGTAAAGAACCTGCAGCTCCTTTTTGCTGAAATTAGTCTGCTGAACCAGACTGTCAAGTCCCTCAGGTCTGTAACGCACTGTGGACGGCTCCCCCTCTTCAGTTATACTTCCTGTTTAGAGAAACAGAAAAACAGTGATGTTTTACCAACAGAGATCCACACTGAAGCATCTAAGGGCGTGGATAAAAAAGATAACTGTATGATAATTTGTGTATGTGTGTGTAATACCACTTGCTTTGAGTAATTGAAGGGCTGGAGCCAGAGTGATAGCAGGGCAGCAGTTTGAGGAAGCGCTGCTTAATTGTCTTTTTGTTGGGTTTGGTAAGAGGGTTATCTGAAAACAGCAAAGCAGAGCAATACAGGAAAAATAAACCATGGTGATAGAGCACAATCCATACCTTAGCACAATCCAAACACACCAAGCAGTACTTATTGAAATTTAAGACTGACTAATGTGTGAACTATTTTCTGTGTAAGGCCAGTTCTGCCACTTTTCTGAGAAAGAGAAGTACTATCCAATATATATATATATAGCTCTTCAAGTACTTCTTGGAATTGAATTGTTGAATTATCAA